>PNEQ01001546.1:0-54469 GCA_003012365.1 Medauroidea extradentata | reverse complement strand
GCATAAAATAAACACTCACCCGACGGCGGATGTCTTAAATAGACATAAGAAAAATCAAACTAACTCTGGACCAAGAATATTCAACGGTCAACCATGATTGCTGTTTCGGAGAAGAAGGAAGAAGACCACAGATATCTTCAAAGACATACTAGTCCACAAATAAAAATACGTGTTCGCTTCACTTAACGATTCGATAGGTTGAATCGCCGAGTGTAACAATAATTCTCTATAGAGTAAGATTTATACAATAAAATAAGAGGCCATCTTTGAATAAAATTAATTCATAAAAATTAAAGTTTTAAGTTAGGCTTTACATGAATAAAGAAAGATTAGCATAAGTATTGACTGACAGTAACATCAGAGCGTACAAAATATTTTTGCTTTAATACAAAGATTTATTTTGGCCATTAACACATGTGAATTAATGTATTACAAAAAAAAAAAAACTAGAAGTAGTAAAGATAACTGATAACGGGCACTTTGCCATATACTCTGAAACCAGAGCATAAAATAAATCATAACTATTAAAAATTGTTATATAATAAAATACAAGTAGTGCCAAACGGCACACAACTGGAACGCCCTTAAGATGACCGTTTGCCCAGACCGCCGAGATGTGTGCAAAGCTTCGGCTGATAGAAGTTCATTCGAAAACTACTCGTCGTACTTGAGCGATGTCTTCTTAGGAATAACATTCAAAGTACGAGACACGTGTGTATACCACTTCCGTGTCCTCCATTGTCTCTCAGGCTTGTTTTCTCGCTGCCAGAAGTGTATCAGGTACTGCTTCTACAATTTCCCACTGAAAATGGAGGCTGCAGTGTCGTACGAAATGTCTTGAAGAAATGCAGCAACGACGTTGGTACAACCCATAGGCTTATTAGAACCGATGGCGGTCGCGAAAGCCTGCGTACTTATTTGAAAACTTGCATATTATAACATTTTAACGCAAAATTTTCCGGTGCTTAAAATTAGAGACGAGAAATTTTCGCGGATTCAGTGGCTGACTGGATAAGCTCCATTTTAACCACCGACGCAAAAAGAGGGATGTTATAAGTTTGACGTGTCTGTGTATGTCTGTCTGTGGCATCGCAGCTCCTAAACGAATGGACCGATTTTGATGCGGATTTTCTTGTTTGAAAATTAACGTGGTCGAGATGGTACTTAGCTATGATTGAAGGAAATCTGTTCAGCCCCGTTTAAAGATAATGAGCAATTTTCTAGTTTTTAACTATTTATTCCAGGAAATGTTGCTTAGCAACGATGCACTGAATGCTGCTACATAATCATTGTTGTCATTTTCATTGTAAACTATGATTACTAGACATTAAATAGTTACGGTAATGCGTTTCGTATTCTTTGCAGTTCAGCTAAAGCAGATTAGTCATGCGGAATATTAAATTACTTTCTTCGATTCAGTTCACAAATTGCATCACCCTGCGAACATTTTACAAGACTTATGGCCACTTAAGCGTTGCTCTGGAGTTTCATTAGATCGTAAAATTCTGGTATACCTAGCATTTATTGTTTGACGTATACTACGTTCTACAGAACTTTCTTTACATCTCTGCAGAGTCTTAGTCAATGCATACCTCTCCAAACGACGCTGTCTGTCTTGTGGACTTTCTTGACTGCGCAGTTTAGCCTTCCCAAGTAGCTTCAAATAGCAAATACTCTTGTCTTTTAGGAGTGTAATCTTCAGGCTGCGTTAATTTGCACCTTTTGGCGTCATTGTGAGCTTTTTTAGTTTTTCTCCCAACCCCCGTGTTTAGCACTGTCACTGAAGCTTACAAAAATGTAGTGAGAAACTATTCAAATTAACTTTACAGTAATTAAACTCTGCAACCGTAAACTAACTATGAAATAATCACCTAAACATAAAATAATTACTACTATCATCCAACCAAATTGTTTTGTTTGTAGTCAATATGTACCAATAACTTATTAACAAACAAATTATATATAAAAAACAAAATAAGTTCAAATAACCAATAAATTCATAGTGAAACTCAAAACGTGCGTTGTTGCGCTACTAAAATTAATAATATTTATTAAGTGTATGCTAGTAACTTAAAAATAAATAATTAAAAGTAAAATTAAAAATTTTAAGGAACCCACGACATAAAAAATACTCTAAAAAGTAAAAATAAACAAATAAAAAATTTAAAATAAAATATCCAGCTTGGCTTTTTAACTTTATTAAAAGTACCTTTTAATAATTTTTTGGTGAGTGTCATCACGTCGGGGGACCGCTAATTAAATGAAATAAATAAAGTGAATACAAATAAAAATAATATTGATAAATATAAAAGTATGTATTATACAACGACTTGCTCTATGTAAGCAACGTTGGCATGTAACAAAACTGCAATATCCAATCGTTTAGTTTTCAGTCTTTATTAATTTACCCCAAAAAAATTCGCAAAACCGACACAACCGTCAACGACATCTGCTCTGACGTGTCTGCCCGTTTGGGTCACCGCATTCTGTGACGCCCCCGTGCCTCTTGCTATACATATCACGCATCGTGCGCGGCTATCAAGCGAACGTCTCTTACATAACTGGTACAATATCGAAACACTGCATGAACTTAGCAGACCTTGTAAGACTGATGTACAAAACTAAGTTCGTACGTACAATTTGAAACTAGTAGATATTTTCTATTTTTTTCTACCTTGTATAACTAATTATACTTCTTCACATAGCGGTCCCCTGACATGACGACGCTCATCATCGAAATATTAATAGGTACTTTTAATGAAGTTAAAAGGCCAAGAGAGAAATTTTGTTTTATTTTTACTTTTTAGAATTTTTTTTATGTCAGTGGTTACTTAAAATTTTTAAATTTACTTTTATGTGTACTCTTGAGCCATACCTCAGGTCTTTTCATTGGCTGCTGTCAAAGTAAGTAGCGAGTTTAGTCACAGACCCTGCAGTACGCGATTAGTTTTCGTTTTCTTTTAAGTTTGTTATTTTCAGTGCTTTATTGTACCTATTGAGATGTAACAGCCGAGAAATATCAAATGCATACTTGCTTGAAGTCTATCATTTCCTACAGTTAATTCTAAGGGACGTGCAAATTTCACATTATTATCTGACAGCATACTAGTCACGGCGTGACTTCGGCTTTTAGCTGGCAGTTTGGTGGCGCAACTGAAGGACATTTTCAATCCGCCATGCATAGTGACAGGAAACTATCGGGAGTTCAATGACCTGCAGGCTAGAATCCAGTGTACTGTGCATACTGAAGCCTCATCTATTCATTCATTGTCTGCTGTTCCACTGAGTAGCAGCTATTTGACAAATGTTCGGGGCGTGAGTATGCATAGGATAGTTGATTATAACTAGAGACACTGGAAAATCGCGAAAATGTTTAACATAGTCTCCAATAAACTGTAGTATATTAACCGTGTCACATGTGAACAGTTTTATGGCGAATCACACACGCTGTGTGTTCAAGCCGTACAGTTCTAACTGGGCCTGTTGTAGAGCGAAACAATGCTTCAAATAAACCATAGCCAATATAGATACAAGACATTCAGTCTTATATACAGCATGTTGGAACCTAGCAAATAGTCAACTATTCCCGCGATTTTCCAGTGTCTCTAATTATAACATGTATTTCATTGTATTCGCGAAATTTTCCTGTTCATAGCTATGAAAGACCGATGCTTAGAGAAGGTGATTTATCGCGGGAAAAGTTGACTGTTTGTTAGGCTTCAATGTAATGTATTCATTTCTGAGGCTTTTATTCCGTTACTGGCGAGTCCCTATTTGACTGGGCCAATAACTCTGGTGCTATACTACAACTGGACGTCTATGATTCGTCTGTAAACAACTAGACTGTGCCACATAACCGCCGGCCAATAATACATGACGCAGGACGATACACTGTTTGCAGAATACGATGGCAGAAAACATTCTCACGATTTTCCACCATCTCTACCGATGCTGTAAAACACCCTCTACCTGGTAACGCGGGCAGAGAAAGCTGCGAACGTCCGGAACCAATGACGTCACTTAGTGTGTCCAGATGAGAATAGGCCAGTGAAGTCTAGCATGTTGCCAAATATTAAAGCGTAATTGGCAGGTCTCTATAATTATTCACGAGGTCCCTACCAATAATACGTGTAGACGGAAGCGGAATGACGTGTGGTGTGTGGATGGCAGAGTAGGATGCTCACGCAAGTTCATATCCCATTAACTCGGCTATTCTGCGGCAATATGACGTCGCGTAATTAAACGTGTTGTCTTCATGTAATATTTAGCCACGCGCGCGCGCACAGCTATAACACATTTCAGGTCCAAATATGGCGGGAACGTAGGAGGGAGGAGAGCGTGTTACGAGCCGCTGTGTGAACTTAGAGAAGTAAAGGATGGACGAACATGTAATACTCAAGCTCAAACACTTGAAAACGTTCCATTAACTATTGTTAGGAACCTGAAAATTTCGCGTTTTATTTTAAGCACAAGCTAGAATTCCGGAACCTGTAGGTTCGTGTCAAGTTCACATTGGCCTTTAACTTTCTTGACATCTACTGAAACTCGCTAAGTCAATAATAAAAATATAACTAAACGTGCCACATAATATCACTGTGTTAGCCAGCAGCTAATGAACAGCTGAAGTCTACTTGAGTTCACAGATAATCTTGGAGACTAGCCTACAGGTCAGTGAACCTCCAATTTCTCAGGTCTCTAATTATTAGGGACCCTTGTTTTTCGCGAAAAGAATTTGCCTCACTTTGTTTCTGTGCCCTATGTGATGTAACCGGCATGTATAGCCTTTAAAAGTAAATAAATAACATACATATTGTAAATAATGTAATTTAGGTTAGGATAGTCACAGAAAGTAAGTTGAAATTGCATCATGATTAGAATTGTACGTTTTATGTGACTCGAGGGCAAGTGTCTGTTTAAAGTAATGCATGTGTAATTCAGTTTTGCGTACTGGCGAGAGGCGCAGTATGACCTCGAGGATTGTGGCATTGTATCACGACAGATTGACATTTAACACAGCAAGGAAGGGAAATTTAGGAAAACATGGGGTGATAGCGAGTAGCCTAGAGCCGATGAGGGACGCGCGGCTTGTATGGTGAAAATTAGGGCACCGAGAGGCGTGGCAACGCCCCCCCCCCCCTTGCTGTGCAATTTCATATTAACTTTATAATTATTCATCAGAAATCTACAAAATTATGTAAGTAAGTCCAAAGGGATATTACTGTTAATGTGTGTGAATTAAAAAAAAAAGATGCAATACATTGATACGGAGAAATGTCAGGGTTTGTTGTCGTCGTCACCCCCGAAAGACGTGATTGGCTGAAAGTTAAAATGGGGGCGGTCCTAGGAGAGTTCGCCACGTTAGCGCGAAGGCGAAAGTTAAGAAGGACTCCGGCGGCAACCTCCGCGAAGGGTGGACGCGTCGCATGGTGCCACGGCGGACATTTGTGGGAAGCCGCGGAGATAACAGACTTCTGCTGCAACCTTCACGAAGTGTGGACGCGTCCCGCGAGTCAATTCGCGGAAATTCGCAGGAAGCTGCGTATAAAACTGATTCTGGCCGCGACCGTCACGAAGAGTGGACGTGTGTGCGTGTCTCGCAAGTCACACCACGGACATTCGCGGAAGATCGTGATTAAAAGCTTTAGAACGATAAAAAGCAAATCATCTCTCGTGGGACTGACGAAACAAGTTCGGGGTTTCCGAAGTATCGAAGGACATAACTGCCGGTGATTTAATCAATAATAATTATCCCCACACAACATTAAGAGAGAGAGAATATAACAGTGCACATCTGCAGTTCTGCTTCGTGGTCAGCGATTTGATATTTTAACTGTCGCGAGACTTGGGATTATACCGGCAAATCACAGACGTGTGATGTTGCAGGAACGTATTTGTAATTGGCTCAGTCAAATGAGATAGGGCTCTTCATACAGACACGCTGCCAATAGCCATGAAGCAGAATTGCAGTTGTGCACGTAAAGCACTGAAACAGACTGGGGCCAAATTCTTTTCGTGAAAAAAACAGGGTCCCTACTAAATATTGTTAACAAGTGCGCTTTCCAACAGTACCAAACGTAGAATACTAAAAGAAAGCTGTTTATTGAATAATTGAGACAATAGAAACTATGACCGCTAGGCTCAGTAGTCACATCTCCTGGCAGGTGAGTCAAGAGTCCTGGGCATGATTCCCGACCAGGGAGGTATATAGACATGCAAAATTCGCGTTATTTTCTGACAGCTGTCTATAAGCTCGTTCGACGTCTTCCGCTGGCCGATATTGTCGTGACTTGCCGCGGAGAATGCTGACACGGTAGAGAGGACTGTTATGTATAGGAAAGTAAATAGTCTGCCACCAAATGATAACTAGAATTTTGCATGTCTCTAGGTATAAATGTAACGTTACCTTCTCGGGTACTAGACTGTGTTGTGCATGTTCCTTCCCCCACAACCCTGCAGAAGACAATGACGAATAATCGCAAGCTCACCCTCGCCTAACAGCCCTGATGTCCTCCTCGAGGCCGTCAACTTCCAAAATACCAATTGGAAAATATGTAAACAAATTATATACAATGTTTTTATTGTGCCCGTAGGTGGACTTCGACGATGGCCACTGCCCGACGTGGAGGAACCAGATCACAGGGCTGTACAACGTGTGGCTGTGTGTGCACGGTCGGATGCCAGGACTGCCCAGTGTCGACAAGCTGCCGGTGCTGATGCTTCGCCCGCGCGCTTGGAACATGATGGAGGACCATATGATGGTGAGTGCGCGCACGATGTGTGCACCAAGGCAGATCAAGAGCCACGAACGAACGGGACGGTGTAGGCAAGGCTAATACTACTACAGGTTACACATATCAATGTTAAAAGTTTTACACAGGCAGGGGGAAGTGAGCGCTAGTATCGCTAATGGGTGCAAACTGACCAATCACAGAGCTTTCCTGAATTTTAAATTGCATAAAGTTGATAATCTAAAACGCGAAATTGGTTTACTTTCACTTTAAAATTAAGTTAAATTAATCATGTAGTTTCCAAGCCTATATAAAATTAATTTTACTGCAGTTTCGTATTTTTCTGGTACACATGCGATTGCAACGGAACTAGTGGCAGAAATGTTCTCTGTGCCAAACTCTCCCATAAGAAAACGCATTTTCTTTCTAACCTGTAGTAGAATTAACCTTAGTGTATGTAATAGATATTCTGAAACTTCGCAGGTTCAACTATCTGCTGGCTGGACTCCACAGTCTCCTGTGTATACTACTGTTCTAAGCTACTTGTTGATTTGCTGCTGCACTTGGTGTGGCCAGTAACAGAAGACGAGGTAGTCAGGGTGTATCATGCAGGTTTGCTATTTGGTTCGTTCGGAGTCCTCAACACCGAGTTTAATAAACGGTGACCTAACAGCGAAAATGATTCGCATGTATATGAGTTTGAAATCTAACTTCTCCAATAATGAATTAGCTTAACTTCCGGGTTTTAAAACGTATTTATAATTTGACAATTATAAATTTTTATTTTCGCGGGTTACTGGACACAATGAGATCTCTGAGTATGTAACAAACCTGTTCGGAAGCCTATGGCTAGTATCTCCTGCTGTCGGGTCTCATGTGAAACTTACTACTCACTATACAGCAGCCAATAAACCAACAGCCCAGCCTGGAGAATACGTATCAAAACAGTATCTAACCTGTAAGTCGCTGAACTCATGAAATAGTCTTGTTTTAGCCATTACAAGAGACACGATTTTGTGTCGAAAATATTTCTGCTCCATTTTGTTTGAATGCCTCTAAAGTCCACGTCTGCACCTCTGCTTCATGATCTGTTACTGGAAGTTTTAACTCTCACATTGTCGCAGGCCGGCCTCGGTACATCCCGTGAAACCTTGTACTCGAGTACCACTTGGGCAGCCAGTTGTTGCAAGCCAGACTACGACATTGTACCTGTACCCCCACTTGGGCCGACAGTTGTTGCACACCGGACAACCCCCACTGTCGAATCTCGTACTCATTCTTTATACAAAAACTTTAAACAACCGCGGTTGTAATAATTTTTAAAGATTCAGCTCTTATTGAGTCTTAATATGAGTCATGAAGTTTATTTTTGCTCCGTCATAGTTATACTTTACATAAAATTGTTATGCTGCGTATTGCTTAAGTAAAAATTCCTGTCACATACCACAAACAGATACATTTTTTTAATTTTTCTCTAAAATAAGTTTCAAGGATGAAATAAGTAACAGTCACTTACTACGTTAGTACTTATGTGCTTTCTTCATAAAAATTATAATTGAAATAACTTACACAAACGTCCATGTTTTAAACTACATTTTAATGCACGTTATATACATACGTTAATTTCTGTTATTTTAATTTCAAACTCAGATTTTTGTAAAAATATTTTTGCAACTACGTATTGCAATGCCTTTCGTGCACATCTCGTCCCTGCCTAGTCGTTATTGGCAGCGTGTCTCTGTCTAGAGACGTCTCTCGTTTGACTGTCAATCGGTATGAGGTCATAGAGACACCTCACATACTGGTCACACGAGCTAGGAAAGGTCCTGGCGACGTCCAGAGGGGAAATTTCCTCCTCCTCCTGCCCCTAACCAGCAGAGGTATGCGCATCTGCTGATTGGTTGTAGCTGCTAAAGGCACACTCAGGGCTCCGTAATTTACACTCATACTGGCTGGGAGGGGAAATGTGGGGCGGGTAACTGCTCAGTAGATACCATTTCTCGTCCGCTGCACCACTTCTCTCAAAACCTTTCCTAGACTGCGGGACCAGTGAGTGATTTGTCTTAGAATGCCAAGATGTGTGAGACTTAAACCACCCTATCACTGGCCGTTGAAACAGCTACTGATGTGCTGGTACAGTATTGTATCAAGTATGTGTAGAAATATTTCCCTGAAAATCTTGAGTCCGTAATAATAACTCACAAATGTCTGTATTCCATTGTTACGGAATGTACTTTTAAATTTTGTTTGGGAGAATGCAGTTAATGTGTATGTGACGGAAATTTTGTGTTGAAATCGTTTATTTAAATTGCTAGCAAATGCATAAAATTATTCAATCTAGTATCTTGCGACAGTTTTCAAATACATTTTCATTTAATATTTTAGATTATACTGCAAATAATATGTTCAGTTATTAATACGAGATACACTTGTATTAAATAAAAAACAAATTCAGTTGATTCAACAAAAAAAATTAACAAAAAAAGCACCAGCTTCAAAAAATCTACTCTGAAAAAAAAACACTAAAAACTTAATAATTATTACCTTATTTTTAAAATACTTAAAATACAGTCAATTTATTAGGGCATTAATATACAATTATTGTTACCTTATGTCACCGCTCAGTAGCGCTAAAGACCTCGATGTTAAACGCTGACAAAAATCTCTCACTAACTCGTATTCGATTTTTAGAAGTTTCGTGGCGTATCTTCGAAATCCAAAGTCCAACATCAATTAAATTAAAATATGGCTCCCTTGAAAGTATCCCCTTTCCAACAAAAAAAAAAATAATTTTCTATATCGGTTTAATAACTGACGGAGTTCTGAGGTGACAAATGTAAAAATAATACAACCAAATTGATTACCTCCTCCTTTTTTGAAGTCGGTTAAAAACAAATTTATTCTCAAAGTAGCTACAAAGTGTGCGATGCTAAGCAATGCCTATAGACAACAACGAGTTGACTGTTGAACAATTGTACTTGTACGAACAGGAATACACTCGTGCTAGTAGCGTACAATAGGTAGAGAAGATGATTTATCGTGAGAATGTTTTCTGCCAGCTTATTCTGCAAATCAGTGTAGCGTCTTGCGTCATTTATTGTTGGCCGACGGTTATGTGGCACAGTCTAGTTGTTTGCAGACGAATGACAGACGTCCAGTAGTAGTGCACCAGAGTTATCATTGGTCCAGTCAAATGGGGACTCACCAGTAACGAAATAAAAGCATCAGAAATGAATACATTACATTGAAGCCTAGCAAACAGTCAACTTTTCCCGCGATAAATCATCTCCTGTTATTCACCTTGGTCTCTGCAACACAACTACCACGTGCTGCTCAAATCGTAAAGTAGGTGCTAATACTGCACTACTTGGAACATAACCACTCTACGCCACTGCAAACACTGCGTTGAAACTAATAAAGTAAGTGTATTTTGTGGTTTTCAGACGGAAGTAAAAAACATGTTGATTTTGGATTGTGTTTTGAAGGGACCCTAAAAAGAACTCAACCGCGAGCAGACTATTACTAGGCATACCGATTTATGGAAACAAAATACGGTTTGCTAGGTTCCAATATAACATGTCCAGAGATGATGGTTTATCGCAGGAAATGTTGACTATTTGCTGGCTTTCAACGTACGTTTAGCTTATTAAATGCTCACGGGCTTCTTCCTGTACGTGGATCTGTCACCCTATTTGACTAAGCCAAAAGGGATCCCACTATAGTAATATTGTTGTTAGCCTGCAGCCAGATACGGTGTGTCAGACGTGTATCGCCCAGTAATACGTGTGACGAGAAACTACAGCGTTTTTAAGGTTATGCAGACACAAACATTTTTCGCGGTATACTATCATCTTTAAACATGTCCATTACTGAAGTTATTGTTTCGATATTGATGTGCCCCCATTTGACTGGGCCAGTGTTAACTCCGGTGCGTTGCAACTGAGTACTTGTGATTTACCTGTAAAT
Organism: Medauroidea extradentata; assembly: GCA_003012365.1. NCBI lineage: Eukaryota > Metazoa > Arthropoda > Insecta > Phasmatodea > Phasmatidae > Medauroidea > Medauroidea extradentata. The sequence continues at coordinate 43,775 of PNEQ01001546.1, read as the reverse complement.
ACGTAACTACACAATCATCCTCCAAACATTCAAGACGCAGGCTGCTATTATATTGCTGTAAAATGCTTCTTGCGATTTTCCAATTATTACTATAGTTCCCATGTGAAGAGTCAGAGCTTTTTATAGAGTTCAAAGATTGTTGCCACTGTGATAAGTATCTTCAAGCCTAAACAGGCTGTTTTATTGGCAGCTGCTCATGTGAGTAGCGTGATTTATGCCGGACCTAAAAGCAGGAGATGCCGTCCCAGTTTCCTTACATTGCTCAGTGATCTTCAGGATGTCCCTAAAACGTCAATTTAATTGTAAGCCTGCTGAGAGTGCATACGTGTTTGAAATCCAGATTGTACTAAAATTATAACACGAAATTTTCTGGTCTTTATACTAAACTACTAAACCGAAAACACCCACAACATATGACACTAGCTTGAAAATACTATGGTGCCACTGGCCAGTAATATGGTGAAATGCAAGTTATTTTCCAATCAATAGCTGTAAAATACCTCGCCGAAAGGAAATCAGATTTGGATGTTATACAGAGCACGTATTGGCCAATAATAAAAAAATAATAATGGCCAGTGTTTGTGTGAAGTTTCGCGCAGTCAACAAACAACCGAATACGCTTACAGCATAAGGCAACGTAAATGACTTGACTATTTAATAATTATGTACTTCTTTAAAACATAAAGCAATAAATACAAAAGTCAGAAATGCTCATTAGCCTCTTTTTGTGTGTGGCTCTACGCCGTTAAACTTCACGCCATTAGGCTTTGCGTCGTTAGGCACTATGCAGTCAGGCTTTGCGCCTGCCGTTATAGCCTGTATACTGTCAGCGAAAACACCGGAGCTAATTTCGTTTAGGCACCACGTTATTGTGCATTAAGCGTGTATAGTGAATTTTACGGTATTACGTTTTATATGGTTAAGCACAAACGTGTACGGACCTAGGAGTGATGTTTGTGCTTATTCCCGGTTTTTTCCGTGAACTTTACCGGGAATTAGAGTAAAAACTCGAATAATCGGCACATTCGACACCCCTTTGTAATCCTGCGCTTGGGGCAGGCTGTCCCACTGACCCCAACATAGATGGAACATTACAATTGCAGATAAACCACAACACTTAGTGTGCACGCCACCTCTTCCTTAGAGAAGCTGCAAATTAGGTGTATGAGGCTCTGCCTTGAGACTCATTCACTCACCATCCCTTCCTTCGTTTCAGCGACTAATGCATGTCGGAGTACGCATTAGTAAAGACATGCAAAATTCGAGTTATCATTTGGTAGCAGACTAAACATCATTTTCCTTTACATAATAGAGCATAATCTGCAAGTCAATTGGCCACAAACTTTTATGTGTTGTCATTTACGCGTGTTTCGTCTTTACAGAGATTGGCCTCTCTACCGTGTAAGCATTCTCCGCGGCAAGTCACGAGGATATCGGCCAGCGGGAGACGTCGAACGAGCCTATAGTCACTTGGAGTCTAGTCAGCTGTCAGAAAATTACGCGAATTTTGTATGTCTCAACCCATTAGACTGAGCTGGGGTACACGCTGACGTGACGGGATATGGGGACCTGTCAGATAATAATAATTCCCGAGAGTTGTGCATATTGTTTGTGCCATCTAACGTAGAATGTGCCACAACTGTTATCAAAACGTTACGTTTCGGTACAATTTCCTATTTTCAAGTAACCAGTAACATATATGTAGATCTGTATGACATTTTTGCAGCAACAGATGTACGAAATTGGCCCTGTATATTTAGGTAATTCCCGTAAATCATCCTATATGCGTTTGACATATAATTTGTTATAAATTTAAAACTCCAATAGTATCCGGTCGCTTTATATGACTGTCTTTCAGGCCATGATCCATTATTTCTAATGCTCTTACGCTAGATCTTTTTTTGAAATCCTAAACGAGAGCTGATATCGAAAAACTGTTGCACAGTTTTGTTATGAACTGTTTGTACTACGTTAAATAATGTTTACAAGGCAAAATACAACACGTCTTTAGCTAATTATGTAATTAAGGAAACTTTCGTTAATGAACTAAGTCCGAGATTTTTATATGTTTGTTGCAATGGGAGTTTACAATTAGAATTTATTGGTTTATGGACATACGCCATTGCTCGTGTTTTGCTGATCAATCTTGTGTTGAATCAGAAAACACAGTAAAAGACATAAAACACAAAACTGGCCGTGTCTCATCCTGAAGACGGGAATAGATCGCAATTCCCTAAACGTTGCATTTTTCGTTGTTTTTAATTTGTGTTGTGTTGTCTATTGTCTTGTGTTTGTTGTTCACTGTTCACTGTTTTTTGTTTGTTTCCAACTTTATTTTTTTTTTAATTTGGGAATCTTGTTCTAAAATTGTGTCTGTCTTTTGGGTTTGGGTGTTGTGTCGATATTCAACTGAATTCTATCTGTAGAATTATTTAGTGTCTCACATAAAAAAAAAATACCGACGCAATTCCTTTGTAATCGTTTTTCTATTTTCTTGTGTGTGTTTTGTATCTTTTTTTTTTATCTTCTTTGTATTTTGTCATTCAACACGAGTTTGATCAGCAAAACATGAGCATGGCGTATGTCCATAAACCAATAAATTGTAATTGAACTAAGTAGCCAAATCAATACAACTTATATTGCTAGAAAAATGGGACTCAATAGCAAAATCTATAAATAGTAAACGAAAATCAGGAAAAAAAATGGAGATATCTGCTCTCGTTTAGGAATGAATAAAATAATCATCGTAAATAAAGCAGAAATGATGTAACAGGGTCTTATGTGCTATTATATTAAGTGAAGAGGTTAGCCGTAGCAGGATAAAATTATAGCTTGAAGCAAACAGTAGGGCTAGAAGAGTTCTCAAGTGGCCAATAAGTCACGAGACCCTGAGATGCTTTGGTAAGTTTTTTAACGTAACCTGATGATTGAATAAACATGGTCAGCGTGGCTTTTAATTACAACAACAACAAAAGTAATTCTCTGATTTGTCCTTGATTCTCCTGGCAAAACCTAAAAATTTTCCTTGTTTATTACAAGCATGAAAACTACTTTTGGGCAATTTATTCAACGTATTTTTCAATGACAGTGAATATATCAAGTTCTTTCGTACTCTTCTGTGTCGTCCAGCAAGTGAACTTGACAACAATTCTGCCAAAATGACAATGAACCTCACAAGATAGTATAATTGCATCTACATACGGATCACATTCTTTGAAGAAAAAAATACAACGTCCTCAGAGCATCCTGTGACTTCTATAAAAGCTCATCATGAACCAGGCAATGAAATTTCCCAGATGGACTAATATTTCCGTGAAAATTACCTGACATTCTCAGGTGGCCACAATTTCCCTGATAATTCCAGGTTTTCCAGGAGGGTGGCCGTCCAGATGGCCACGGGACTGAGTAAGCCTAACTAAATCCATCACGTTTGTTAATACAACAGTCTGTTGCTCGGTTTTTAGGTGGACGGCAGGAGGGTTCCTGGCCCGTTGTTCGACTTCGGGCTGCTGATGTTCCACACGGCGCGGGCCTTGGCCGGGTGTGGCAGTGGGCCATTCTTCTATCTGTCCAAGGTGGAGGGGGCCTGGGAGGCGCAGTTGTGGGACGACATCTTCTGCTGGGCCGAGGATCGCCTAGGGTTGCCGTACGGTGGGTGTAAGAACGCTTAAATACATAGTGGACCTTGAATGTCCACCGTCGTCTTTGCGCTGAGCACATCACTTGCATGTTCGCAGCATTGTCTATACTCTAGGCTTTGTGTCTGCGCACTTCTTCAAGTTTATATTAGATCACTTTATTATCACTATTGTGGAATAATGTTAGTATTGGACCACTTGACTATCACTATTGGGGAATATTGTTAGTATTGGACCACTTTACTATCACTAGGTTTTATTTTATGTTTGATACACGGAGTCATGGAAAACGATAAAACGAAAGTAACACGTCCGTCAATCACCTCATCACCTTCAAGCGATTAACATGTTGTTTTATTTGTGGAAATTACGTGGTAAAGTCCAATGCAGGTTTCTATGATTTCGCTTTACGATTACAGTTGTTATTTTGTCAGCTACAACGACATGAAAAAAAATAATTTTTAGCACTTTTGAGTAGCTTGGTAATCGTGTTTTTAACTAGCGGACGACATTTTTTAAAATCATAGGGACGTTTGAAGCGTGTCTTCTTTTCGTAGATAAACGCATTGGAAACACTTTTAGTAGTAATACAAGAAAAAAGTTTCCGTGTTAGTCTATACCCCAGGTCCACTAACTGTTACTGTAAGGGGGATCAGTACTCGCCATTTTGGAATAATGGAACTTAGGCACTAAATTTGGCATATTTTATATAATGTTTTATGCTTCGACAAGGCAGAGGGAATAGTTTCTTCCATTGAATACAATTGGCATTGCTTGACTACTATTGCTTATATAAACTTGTAACCACCAGTAGGAAAAAATTACTTTCTTCCTCCAGAAGGTTACTAGTCAACAACTAACCAAAGAAGTGAAGGTGTGACAGTTTGATGACGCTTAAGAAGGTAATATCTGTGCCATGTCAGAAGAGAAATTTTGATAAATCGCATTGTATGGAACTTACATCTATAAATTAAGAAATAGAAGATGGTGAATACTGATCCTTCTAAGAGCCGTGGCTACATGGCGCATGGACGGTGTTGTAGCGTGTCATGCGAATACCAAAACCGGTAAAATTATTCCAATTTCTGCTATATACGAACAGAAAACATACATGGAACTACATTTATGACTTTACTAAAATTTTGCACATTATCAGGAACATGATTTTAATGCTACTCAAAATACTTTTTTTTAGAGAGAGCTTGAATTCCGAAAATACGGCCTGAATTCGTAAAGTGCAAAAATGAGATGTGTACATTATTTCATACTATCCACAAACAATATTTTAGGGTCACTGGTAGATAAATAAGCGCTGAATTCTTCAATTGAGATCAGCACGTTTTTGAAAGTCAATATAAAAAAAACTGCAAAACAGCAATCCTTGACAATTTTATTTGCAACTTTATGAGCAAACATTTTCCCAGAATGATGCAATTGTTGAGCGCGATCTCTTGCGCCGCAGTTAATGTACGATATTTCGGCGACAGAGATTGATCTTCGGATATACGTTAATCGAGAAAAATTTTTGCTCAGAAAGTTGGCAAAAGTTATTGTCTAGGATCGCTGTTTTTTAATTTTTGCAAATTGGCTTCGAGTGAGATATTTTGGTCATCGTTCAACATCGAGGTCTTTAACGCTGGTGAAGGATGACATGAGGTGAGTATGGAGCAGCGCCGGAATGAAAGGGCGGGGGAAACGGGAGCTCGCCGAGAAAACCCTCCGACCAGCGGTATCGTCCGGCACGATTCCCACATGCGAAAATCCGGGAAACTAACCCGGATCACCTTGGTGGGAGGCGAGAGGTCTGACTTCTCGGCCACCGCGGCCCCAATTGGCTTCGAGAAACCTACAGATCTGAACTGATACTTTCAGAGCTGAATTATACACTATGTAGGCCTACTCTTAACGTCCCGTAGGAATAAGAGTTCTAAGAAAACACACCACGCTAGTTTACCCCGCCTCGAACAAAGACGATATGTTACTCGTCCAGCCTGGTGCTCTTTTTCTTATCACTCCGCTGTTTTCCCAAGCTTCAAAAGCGAAAATTTGAAACAGGTACACAAACATCTTAAGAGGGGAGTATACACCCAAAATTTCAATTAACTAAATATTTTTTTTATATTTATGCGGTATGTGGTTAGTTTAGCATACATTGTGACTATTTGTTTTGCTTAAATAAAAATTATTTTAGCTTTTATAGATTTGGTATAAAGTCAATCAGATTCCAAATTTACATAAAGTGGTTTTGTACCAGAAAGAAAAAACAACTGAGTTATTGAAATAAAGTAAGTCACACTAAAGAAGAATAACATGGGCTACGCCAAGATAAACTACATTGAATATGTCTTATGTTTTTACTACTCAAAATTATTGAAACAATTAAAATTTGGGTGAACTTCTGCCTAAGACTCATCAAGAGACAGAATAAATATTATAAATTTAAAAAAAATGACTCATGACTTTGTGGAATTAGATCAAAGGAAATATTATAAAATCACAAAACAAGCGATAAAAAATTTTGCTCACGTTTTCAACACAGTAATGAACATTAAACCCTATAAAAAAATGCACTGAAAATTTCAAAATTTTAGCAAGTCACAATGATATACTCTGCATCATGCAAAAGAAGAAGGATAATAACAATTTACAATTTTTTTATTCTTAGTAGTCTGCATGTTTAGAATTTTTTTTTTTTTTGCGTTTTGTTGGTCGTTCTTTTCTTAATCAGGTATAAGTAGACGTTTGTCAACATTTGTATTCAATTTTTTTTTAATGTATTGTGATCTAAGGTATTGAGGCCAAGTGAAGAAAACATAGTAAAAAATTAAGGATACGTAACAATAAAATTTGCTTTCCACCGAATAAAAGTCAAAATTGTTCCAGGATATATACTTGTATACAATCAAGCAAACATACACATACATACATAAATACGTGTGTATACACACAACTGTTTATGCTTATATATTCATGTGTAATATATAGTGTAACTATTTTTTGTTTGCTAAATGAGTTTAGAATCGTGCGAAATGTAGGGCTTTTCTTAAAACAAGATAATAACTGTCATAACTTACTAAATTCATTTGTTGATTCAACTTCTCTGCCTAACTACACATTATTTTGTTCATTAAGCCCTTACTAAAGCAATGTTTAAAACAGCATAACGTTTATACGTCTACCAACCGAAGTTTACATAGTTAAGGAAACAAGTTGCCTGGGGCATTCCGAGATGTCAATAAGATCCAATGATATATTTTTACTCTTGTTGTCATCTTGTCATGTTTTTATTTAATAATGAAAGAAAAGTGAACCAACAAAATACTTATAAGTGCTATTACTTTTTGTTGCTATATATTTTTTTCACGCAGCAGTACAGAGACAAATAACTGATAAGAAGCAAAATAGTTACTAATTTTAGTTGTATATTGCCTTCATTGGTAACAGAACCCTTTATTTCCTTCAAGGAAGACTCATTTTTTCACTTAGGCTTTGTATATTTCGTTTTATTCTCTCTCTCTCTCTCTCTCCCTCTCTCCCTCTCTCTCTCCGAGACTCATCTGCAAGTTAGAGTTGAAATATTTTCACTTTTACACATCGATTTGATGTGTTTTATTTTAAGTAAAATCGGATTAATATGTTACGATACATGTTGAGTAAATTTCTTCGAATGTGACGAACATGTTGGTCGATACCAACAGACTGAATAATTGAAAAACATGTCTGTGATTTTTGGTAGTATATATATGAGTGAAATGAAACCGATCTCTAAGGATTTAATGAAAATACGTCCGACAATATTTTGATACTTGTATTTTCGTTGACCTTGAAGTCGTTGGGGACATGAACAGATGCCCCACTACCAGGCAGTCGCCTTACGGCACAAACGCAAATTTGATTATTCTATGTACAAATTAATATTAAGTCCTCTATTCTGCTGCATTATCCGCCAAGGACAACAAAAACAATATGTGCCATTCCTGTACAGGCGTCGAAAATACCGCCTATATGAACGGGTCACTAAATTCAAGCGCAATATTTTGAAGTAATCTTTTTTCCTAAGATGCTTAAAAGTCGAGAGCCTGTAATTTTATTTGCGCAATTATGGCGCTAAGTCTAATGTATGCTACTGCATTTATTGTTGGCGAATCAAGTTTGTAATTTCCAGACAAAGCAGTCTGAAAATGCTGTTTTAGTGAACCCCTCAAGTCCTACACAGTAAAATGTTTTCTGTACAACTAAGAAAAATGTTTCTTTGGGGACATTTCATTTGAAGTAAAGAACTCTTGCCGTAAGGCAAATAAATACTTAGAGAACTTATATATGTTTTTATTACATTTTTTGTTTGAAAATAGTAATTTTTTAACATAAAGTTTGTGTTGAAAACATTTCATCTTATTTCATCGTAAAGGTTTTTTACAAACCATCTTAATAGTAACACAATTTTTGTCACTATTAAGGTAATTTTTTAACAAAACATTTCTTTACTGCAAAGTCACTTGGCAGTGGCTCACACAAAAGCGACATTTTTCTTTGTAGCAGTGAACCCTTTGTTGTGAAAAAGACAATGTTTTTAGAGTGTAAAGCTGGTTGCTAGAAGGCAGGTTATAGATTAAAAAAGCATAAAAACATTGTTAAAAGTGTGTTTGCCGTTGATAGAAACACATATTGTGAATCAATTGAACCGTTTAGCTTGAAAACAACGTCGATAGGCCAATCTAGGATCAATAAAATATTCGAGCGCAACCAAACACTGTTTATAGGCCTAGTCGACAAATACAGCATATGCGGTAGTTTTATTTCAAAGTTAAGTTATTCGTACATAAAGGTACTTATACATTAATATCAGGTTATCATTCATTTAGTCTACATAATTTTTAATATGTATGTGTGTTGCAGTATGATTTTGATGTAATATTTTCTTCCCCAGGAACTATTAAGGCATGCGTGCTGATTGAGAATATCCTGTCATCTTTCGAGCTAGACGGAATATTGTACGCTCTGAAGGATCATTCCCTTGGCTTGAACTGTGGAATATGGGACTACGCTGCGTCCATAATTAGTAAATTCGGTAAGAAATTGTTATCGGAAAATTATATATATACATTATGTAAATAAAATTATTATACCATTCCATTTAAAGGTAGGATGTAAAGAGGAACCAGTAGTTACACTATTTTTTTTTTCGTATGTTACTATACATGCACCTTATACAGAAAAAAACCAGTGAACAATACACGTTAAGCTGCAATCTTTTGCAAATTAGAATAAAATGTTCAAACATTAGGTTTGGACAACTTGCTTTAAAAATTAGTTATACTGGACCTTTCTGCAATTCAGAATAAATATAACCTAAAATGTAGTCTGTAAATAACGTGCTTTAAAAATGATAAACTCTTGTGCTCTATTATTTGTCGGTTAAAGTTATTCCAGAGTTATTGTATCAATTAACATACATAATATTATTACAGGCCTACATTTGCACTCAAAATTTATTAGATTCTTGTTTTCACAATGAAGCAGGGCTAAATGTTTTGCTCGAAAGAGACGCGTGTCATACGACAGTTGAAAACTACTGATAAATGAATTAAGACTCACTGGGACTAAAGCCCAATGCACACTATCCTTAATTCTCTGTTCAATTGTTTATTTAATTCCGTTCATAAACTTCAACCAGAATAATGCAGCAAACGTTCTGTGCTGTGTACACACCATAAATGTTAAATTTCATGTTTCGGTACTTAAGGAAGAAAAATATGTTTCTGACATTGGTTGCTATATTCCATAAAGAATACCTGTAAAATTTCCGAAAAATTTTCACAATACAATACATAGCTGTAATTGCCAAATAAGTGAAACAATATAGTATTATTCAGGTTTTGAAAACTGTGATGGTCGCGTGATCAATAGGAAACAAGAATTTTATTTCTATTCCAAGCATATTGGTAACCCTACTTGCGTACTTTGCATGCGCAATGACTGAAACTGTGCATTGCGGATGCGCATGAACATACACAACGATGAAAAATAGGACGACATATATATGTGAAATTCAGTAAGGAATTATGTTTGAAACCAGCGTAGTTGCGGTACACACTAGCGCAGTGCTACTTGCACTGAATTCGGTACGGAACCATGTGCTGAATTACGGATAGTGTGTACTGGGCTTACGACGGTACAAGAGCAGGGAAAACGAAAGATCTCTGAGAATGACAGGGTCCATCACGTTTTCTTAACGCCAAAATGAGATGCGATTCAACCAGGAATCCATGTAATTGGAGCCAAGCGGTGTGACCACAGCATTATCGCGCAGCGCCACAGTGCGGCTGAAATTCTCAACTACTGATCGTTTCAGAAAATAGCCATTGACTGTCTTAGTGGATATCTGCAAGAACAATAACACAATTTACTTTAATGTGTTCTAGATAATCAATATTTACTTTGTTAAAATAAATAATGTGACATATCCCGCTACAGTTATCAGCAACAACATACTATGGAAGTGCTCCTAACGACATGGCGAGAGTCTTGTCAATGTAAAATTTCTGTACAACGAGAACATAAGTTATGTGGTCTTAGATAATTATTTTGGCAATGAGGATGCGTGACAAACTTAAGTGTTTTGTTAGATACACGCCATTGCTGTGAAATGTTGATGAGTCAAAGATAGCCTCAGTTACATAAAAGGATAAACACAATTAAATGAGCAAAAAATCTAAGAAACAAACCAAAGGAAACAAAAATCGCCGTAGTCAACAAACATCAAAGAAATTCCGAAATAGAGATACAGACGGTATACGGCAGAAACCAAAACTGAAAAAGAAAAGCCAAATCAGTTAAGGGCCAAACGAGTTATAATAATCATTTACTGGTCAGTTAATTTCGCTGCTAGGGGTGCTAGTCGAAGATGTCACACATTTAATATAAAGTTGCTGGCATTCGTTTGGTAAGATATTTTATAAAATCGCGTCTCCAACAAACATGTCGAGTGGAATCATCGTTGCACGCTTTGCTAGGTAATATGTGCTGAATTGCTTAAGATTTTGTGGATATTATTCAGCGATTAGTGATTCGTAACGGCAACAGTGCGTACTGAATAAATTAGAGCCTATGCATAGAAACCCTATTACATACGGTTTACCTCACCGGTATTTATAACAATTCAGACTTCTGAGTATAGTAATTATTCAACACGCGTGTATTTAATGAGTTGATAATTGTAAATAACATTTTTTTTTCAGAGCAGTGTGATGAGGGTGTAAATAAACACTGTAAAAGCATATGCCAATGAAAGCACGTCACAATTTTTATAGTAAGAGATCCAAACAGGCTTTAAAAGAAATTAAATGGAGTTTTTGAGTGTTCGTTTTGTCCCTATCTGTCTATTCACAAAGCAATTTATTCTCATCATTTTTTTTTTAGCAAACATTGCGTGGATATTAAGGTCTTTGACAAATTATGTTCGCTTGATTGCGTGTACACAGCCATACCATTGCCACCTTAAAAATAAAAATCGTTAATTGCGCTACAGTTATGTTAAAACAGCGGTAACAAAACATATTTATGGTCTATAGTCTGTATTGTTCTGTCTGATTTTGGCAATTCTCTTCTAAGGGATGTGTCTATAAACAGAATTACAGAGGCCCTCTTATTTCCTCATATTATATATGTACATAAAAAATATACATGCATATATATATATATATACATATATATATGGATGTCGGTATATATGTATGTATGAATGATATTTATAAACTACGACACCGTTTGACCGATCACCAAGAAATTTGGCACTTAATTACGTGAACAATTTTTTCATGGATGAGGTATTTACAATATTCATTTTACTCCAACTCGTCAACTCGCCACTAGATGACACTGCAGTGCATCAACGTCTTTGCCATTCAACCGATCGTTATGAAACTTGGTATACATAGATATCTGAACACGGATAATGTTTGAGCGTTATACATTTCGCTATAACTCGACACTACATGGCGCTACAGTGCATAAAAAATTCTACACCTCTTGTGGCGTATAGGGTTTAAAAGCGGATGGCCGAAGGGTAGTGTTCCGTAGTTATACCAACGTCCATTTATGTATACACAGTGATTGGATCACGTTTGCCAGGTTCTGCTAGATCTCATAGCTGTATTTGGGGATGGCAAGAAGTCACCTCAATATGTTTTTATATCAAACAAAAACAATTTTAACATCCCTTTTATCTATAGTACCTTTCACAATAACTTGGCTGAAAACTGCTTAAAAGCACCGTTTAGCACCTTGAAATCCAAATTTTCCTTGAGGGAACCCCCTGGATTCCCCTGCTTTGTAGTCTGGATTGGTGTCACTTTATTTGCCACCCCAACCAAAATGATAAAGTCCCGTCCATGTTAGTACTATACGAAACTTTGAATTAAAAAACTACCCAAGTCCACACTTTAACCAAAATGGTACTATTACTGCAAGTTGTAGTCTGGCCTGTGTTTCATTAAATTATGTTAATAACGTCACATTTCCTCTTTTGAAGCTGAATTAGAGGCCAGCTGATCATCGTACTTATTTTACTATAGATTTTTTTCTTCTCCTGAAAAAAAAATTGGTTCTGGACTTGTGCTGATTTTGAATTCACTATTTCATGTGAACTATAAGTGTTATTGTGGGTTGTAGAGTGAAGGTGTGTAGATGGTTGCCTGCTGGCTTGCGGCAGGGGCGAGGCGAGAGTTCGTGCTGCCGGACCGCGGCAAGTACGTGAACATGGAGCGGCGCTTCCTGAAGAAGTACATGCAACTAGTGGTGAGAACTAGTCACCGCAGAGGTGCCCCGGCCACTGGCGGCATGGTGGCGCTGTTGCTGCCGTCTGCCGGGCAACACCCACACAGGTAATGTAGGGCCTCTGTACAATCGAAAACTTTAAGCATTTAAGGTTACGTTTCCGTTTCTTTAACTACCGTAAGCGGTGGTGATTTTAGATACGTGGAGTGAATTTGGGACATTTGAAAAAAAAAATATATAAATAATTTTTATATATAGCAGCAACGATTAAAGAAATTTACTTGCGATAAATTACACATAATAAATGTTTGCATGAAATCTAATGAATAATTACTCACAGTTGACACACATGAAAATTAAAAATTGTGTAAAAATGTCTAAAACTCACCCCACGTGTCTAAAGTTACCACCGCTTACAGTATTTTATCAACGCACAGTACAAACGTAAAGTTAAACTAACTACAGCTGAAAAACAATTGAGAACATTTTTTTAAACGAAGATACTGTCTTATAAATGGTTATTACAATACTTGCTGCAAAACCGTATCACATAAATAATCCGAAAATGTGCCCAATAGTTAAATAACCACCACATTAAAAAATAATTTGCAGAAAAGTACTGACGCCACCTATTGAAGAAACGTAAAGTTACCTTCTGACACTCTATTGCAATGGTTTGGAAACAGTACATAAGAAAAATTTGATTTATTTGTCATGAAATCCAGTACTGAAAATGAAACTGTACATAGAAATAAAGATTTTTATAACGAACATATAATTTGAGTCTCTGCAAAAACCCATCTTGACTGTAGGTTTTTAGTTGTCTAAAGCGTAAAGTAAACATTGATTGACGTTAGTTTTGCCGATTCTACTGTGTACGAAGCCATAATAAGTCATGTATTGAAAAGTCAAATGTTAAAAACAAACGTTTTTTATACTGTGTAACTCCCTTAAGGCCATGGTCCCGAGTTTCTTCGCATTTAACGACAATTACTTTAAAAAAACGTAAATGGGAGCCGATATCGTAAAATCGCTTCGTAACTTTGTTATGACTGATTTAAACTGCATGCTCTAATTTTGTCGAGTCAGAAGACTGCAAAATAGTTGATAATTAGTTAATTAACGAAATTTCCTTTTAATTTATAATTTATCTATACTCATCATACAGCTTGTCTCGAAAAATTACATTGCATAGTAAAACCAATTTGCAACAAAGTTACGAAGCAATTTAACGATATCGACTCTCGTATGGATTTTAAAAAATAATTCTCTCGAAAGCCATTCGTCCACTAGAAGCGGTTATATTAAGTCACGAGGGTATGCTGGGTTGGAGCAGATTTAATGTCAAGGCGTGTTAAAGTAACCCGAGTAAGGATTAAAGAGTTCAATAACTCGCGAGAGCAGCTTCTCGATCTACTCCAGGTTATCCTTGTCGAGAGTAAGGTAAACTCCTGTTAGCAGAAGAACCTGGCCAATTTGACGTGAAAAAAATAGTGAACATAATGAAAACCACAACGAAGTGAAACTTATTTCACAGAATTCAAATTGTTAAAGAAGGAAACAATACACTAACATTTTTGTTATTAAATATATAAAATAAATGTACCACAGTTGTCGAATTCTTTAAAATTTTTAACGCACACCTAAGGAGTGTAGGTGTTTTTATTCCCGCCATATTAAAATCTTGAATGGCCTGCAGGGCTTTATACAACTAGTGATTGTCAAAACTTAGTCATGCGACTGAAAAAATCTTCCTTTCTCCAGTTGGTCACTTATTATACACTTCTGACAACAGCACAATACACTGAGAGAAAAACCACAGTTATTGTAGGTTTTTAGAAAGCGTTGTTTTATTATTTTAGGTCTGCATGTCCGCGGAGATGTCCGAGAACATATTGTATTTGATGAATGAAGACTTGACTTCTTCGATAACTTTCTCTTATCGCTTAGCGGGTGTCTTCAGACCGGTCCGCAGACAAAGAGTACGGGCCCTGACAAAAGTAATAACAATCATGTTTTGCTGGTGGTACTATATATATCGGCGCTACAACAATTAACGTAGCCATGAATTGACACAATATATTAATAGCAGGGTTTGTAAACAAATTTTTTATCGTAGTAGCAGTCTACAATACTCCAACTTGTTTAGAGGTCTGGGCTGGCTGGTAAAAGGAAAATAAATCAAATTCTATACTCCCTGTAATACAAATATTGTTTCAATGTTAGTAATCATGTCAAAATCACAACATTAAGAGGGCGTGGTACATAATTCAACGCTAAAAATATTAATCTATAACTGTAGGGTTCTCGAAGCCAATTTGCGAAGATTTAAACAATACCAATCCTAGACAATAGCATTTGCCAACGTTCTAAACAAAATTGTTTGCAGTGTTGCGAACTTCTGAGGTACAATCTCTGACGCCGGAACCTCGTGCATTTAACTGTGGCACAAGAGATCACGCGTAACGAATTGGTGATTCTGGATAAATATTTAGTCATAAAGTTGGCAAACACCATTATCTAGGATTGCTTTTGAGTATTTTTATTCATATTGGCTTCGATAAAGGTGTAGGAATCAAAATATGTTTTCAGCGTTTATTTATCTACCACGCACTCTTTAATCTATGTCCATCTTTGTGCATAAAATGAAGTTCCTCGCTCACTCATCATCGTACAGCCAAACAGCTGGAATTAGAAACATTAATTTCAATGATGGCTTCCTCTTGTACCGTAGGCACCCACTAAGGAAGGATTTTTAGAAATTCGAAAATTAAAGGGACAAAAAGAATTAAATGTATTTTCATTAAATCCTCAATAGTCGCAAATCCGTTGAGATATCGAGGCGATTTTTTACTTCAGAATGACGAATACAGAAATGTTTATCTATTATATTTCTATTTTCTTAATGTGAAAAAAATGTGAAGTAAAGCCATAAATACGTTCGCAATAAATCCCCGAAAACAATTAAATCCGTTAAAATATTGGATTGGTGTCGTAAGAACGCTTACGCGTGTTTCTAAAAAGACGGGTAGTTAATTTTAAATCCAACTACTAGGGACATTAAAATTAAAACTTTTTTTTAAATATTAAAACTATGTATTTCGTTAATCTGTTGACCCATAAATATGTCATTTGAATAGGTACGAAACTTACGCACATACCTCAAAAGTATTTAATAATTTTTTAAAAATTCCACATTTTAGGGAGTGGAAAGGTTTAAAATGTTTCAGAAATCCAGAAAACCATGCATGACCACAGGAAATTAATAAGTTACCTAGTTTTGCCATACAATCGGTACTTATACTTATTTGGACACGAGCCTATATACACAGAAGAGTTCTGACAACATGCGCAATCGTTTGGTATAGAAATCTGCGGTGTGGGAGGTTAAAGGTTTAAATTCACATGTAATACATTGCGACGGGAAATTACAATATTATTATATACCCTCAAAAAGTACTGGCAGTTTGGAGAAGATAGCGTTTTCTCTTTGAATTATACAGCAATGTTGTTAACTGTTTAAAGCATAGCGGACTCAGTCGCGACGGGACAGTCGAACTATGGTCTTGAGAGTCGGTGAAGAGCGACACAGATATAAAGTAGTGCTTGGAATAAAGGGCCAGGAGAAAGTGAAGATTCCCAAAAAACCTGCCGACCAGCGGCATTATACAGACACGATTACCACATGGAAAAATCCAGTTGAACCAGTCTGGAATAAAAACCGGATTTCAAAATTATTGTTAAATTTTGAAAGAATACCAGGCGAAGCTGCGACCGGAGACAGCTGTGATATGATACGCAAATATCACATACAGTTACCCAATAATTTTCTGTTATTTTTAAGAACACCACAATATTGCAAAAGATAATAGCCGACGACGACATGACTGTGATAGTATGATACAAACTATTCAGTATTATTTTGTATTTCTTTTTTATTTTTGAAGATTGAACAATATAACTGTTATTGCGGTAACCTGGGGCAACATTAGCCCTGGGGGGTAACTTTGTCCTACTCAAAATTGTTGTTTTTATTTTGTTTTGTGAAGAACATTTCAAACTTTATCAGACTGGATTTAATGTATTCTTTAAAGCTCCATACTGTAATTATCAGTGTATCAAACAAATGACTCCAAAATTAATATTTTGAGTGGGACAAAGTTACCTCGAAATATACCAAAGTCACCTCAGTTTACGGTATTAAAAACGATAGTGGGCGAAACCGCGACGGGATAAGATATGTCTCTGTACATAAAATTAAGTGGCCAACTCACTCATTCATCAACACACTGCTCAAATCGCTAGACATACATACATGAAATTCTGAGGGTGGGTTTCGCTTACACCGTAGGCATTCACTGGGAAACGGATTATTGGAATTTTTAAATTTAAGGGGATGAAATATGTTTTCAACGAATTCTAGATAGCTCATTTACCTGGTAAGCTGTCGTTATAAATGCTTTAAATTATTGTGTAAACAAATGCATACGGAAAGAAATATTTTGTTACTATTCAGACAGCCAAATTATTATCTAGTAAAAACATGTTTTTTAGTGAGCACAATATCTAAGTGGTGACAGCAATATGTTTTATTTTTTGGCGACCATAAAAATATTAATTGACTGTCTATACACCAGCAAAATATTTTGCAGCTGCCACTAATTTTTTTTTCTGTGCATATTAACTATTTTTTCCATTTTTAGAAATTCTAACTTTAAGGGAGCAAAGCCATAAAGTACGTATACAGTTAAGCCTCGATTTCTCTTAACCCAGGAAAGGTACCGAGGTAAGTTTTTCTTCAGAATGAAGCTTATGTGAATAACTAAAAATTAGTTTTAGAATTTTTCTAAATTAAACTTACATAGAGGTTGAAAAAATATGTGCTTTATTTATTTCTCGATTTTTCTTAATACAGTTAAGTTATCGGGGTTATTTTCACATACAAATTATGCTTACATAAAACATATAAAGATATTTCCGGATTGTCTGAAATTCGACAGTGTTAATGGAGTGAAAACACATGAAATGTATTTTCGCGAAATGCCTGAAATCTTCTCAACGCAATGAATATCGCGGTAATTTATTCTTTGGATGGCTGCCTGTTATGTAACACACCGTTCCTATGCTTTGGTAGTTCCTTTGGTGGCCTTGAAAAGACATTGCACTGGTGCTAGCTTGGCTTGTATGTAAACCAAGGAAATGCAGATCACCCACATAGTATGGCTATCGAGCAATTAAATGTAATACTGTTTTCCAGCCTCTACGTTCAAAGTTAGTGTTCATAATACTTGCATTTGTGGAGTGTGCAACTTTGATGCCGGACCTTAACGAGGGTGGATCAGGGGGTGGTTATGATGAAACAAAATCGTGACACTTATTAATGTTTGGCGATAGTGTAAATGTCTGCTTCGTCAGTATGAGAGGTAAATTAGGAAGATGCACATGATGCATAATGAATTTAGTTACTTGGTTTTATGGTAATGATATAGTATAGGTTTCAATACTGCTGGCATTTTTCACGTAGATTTCTATACGAAGATACCTCATCACACTACAGACAGGTATCAGAATCAATCCGAGATTAACGTGATTGCGAGGCTTCGTGGAAACACGTCAACGAAAACCGATCAACAAGTGAATGTAGTACAAGATGTGTATTACGATTTTTCTTTAGGTAAATTTTGACCATTTGAGAAGTTAGGTATCTTTCCCCAAATGTAACGTGGAATCGGCACACGTTTCTTTAATGGAAACGATATAATTTCTGGGCTGGAAGCAGGGGTCTTTTCCGCCACTTGATTAGGATATTACTTTATTATTATGACAATTTCGTGTGAATCGTCTCTCGTCGTTTTTTTTTTTTTTTCAGATTCTCAAACGACTGCAGTTTTGCCAATAATTCCGCAAAATACCAGACGAAAGTGGGAGAACTTCAAGCAATCACTATGCTTTTGGTATAGACTCTTCCACGCTGGAATGAAATCTTTTTAACATCCTCCCACCCGGAATACGCCAGTAATATGTATTTCATTGCTGCTTCAGTTATTAAACATTAATATTATTCTGTTGGTAGAATTTTTTGCACCAGACTTTTAAATGGCGAAAAAAAATTGATACTGACTGGAATGATTAATTAAGCAGTGCCACGGAAAAAGCTTATTTCACTGAGAACAGCTCTTCCTTAGTTACCATTTACTTGTTTCAGCGCTTTTGAATGAGTTTGAACGATTAAAATTAATGTGAGGCCTCTCTTGTGTTTGGGGAATGGATTCCTTAGGTAAGGCATTTTGTACACAAAATATTTTATTCTGGTGCGCAGATGTTTGCGATGAAGAGTGGATAAACCATTAGCGAGCAGCTATACTCAAAGTGTCTTAAATTAACTAAGGGACCTTCGAAAGAAGGAGATTTTCCTTTCGATATGTGCTGTGGTTTTCTCAGTTACCACTGCGATAAACCAGTTTTCCTATATTGGAAGTTGCATTTCGCTCGGCTGATTTTTGTCAGATTCGCAGTTACTATAGAAACTAATACTTGATGAAATTGGCTCTCACCAATAAATTTATAACCAGATCTTGTCGTTGGACTCACGTTCGAGGTTGGCTGGCAATGCGCGTTGGAGTATTATTTAAAGCACTATTTACGTTGGGCTGTTGACAGCTGGGGCTTATATTCATGGTATAATGCGCAGTACAATTCTGGAGTTCTTAAAAAATCTTATTTAACTAACGAAAATGTCTGCTTAATTTTCTATATGTATTCCGTTATTCTTAAATGAGAATTAATTACATATTGTAAAACTGTGAGATAATTCTTTTACTTCTAGCAGCAATAAAAATCTTCCCATCTACACAGATTGTCTTTTTACTATCAGATTCAAAACTGTATACATGAAAGTAAAGAGAATATTTTGGATCCAAAACAAATAGTCAAAATTGTAGTTTTTATTTTCATAAACTACTTACATCCCAATACCAATTATTCTTTGGCGGTCATCAAACTTTGACTTAGCAAACGTATGACCACGGCACATGAAGTTTTGTCGCAACATATCCGGTACCTACTTTGTGTTATTTTTAAATTAAATGCTTACTGCAATGCAAGGCCACGTGGTGCCTACAATAATCTTTCGCAAGTTGTTCACAGTTTAAAAATATTACATTTAACGACCCCCTTACCAAACTGTTTAATTTAGGCAATAACAGTTTCACAAACACAACATAGCGTTTATTCTGATAGTGCAGCCTCCAATGCTGATGCCAGCAGGACTATTTCTTCAACAGAATGATAGACGCACTAGACATGTATTACTATGTAATCTCTTGTCAGGTTCAGCTAGCCAATAGAGGTGCTTATTTGTTTTGCGTCATGAGCCCAAAAAGCACCGTTGACTTCATTGAATATGTATTTATAAGAAAACCGTTTGTTATACACGATACATGTAACGAAAGCTTATTTTTACAGGTTAGTTTGTAGACATCTTTTAGAACGTGATTAACTATAGAGAAGTTACTAGACGGATCAGAGGTAACCTAGTTTCCTGGAATAATATATGTTAAAATTACATAGTTCAACTAATCCCGGAATTTATTTCGGGTTGCTAAAACTTTATACAAAAAGTTTAAGCAACCGCAGTTGTAATAATTCTTAAATGTTCAGTTCTTACTGAGTCTTAATATGAGTCATTAAGTTCATTTTTACTCCGTCATAGTTATACTATACATTAAATTGTTATGATGCGTATTGCTTGAGTAAAAATTCCTGTCACATACCACAAACACATCCTTTTTTTAAATTTGTCTCTAAAACAAGTTTCAAGAATGAAATAAGTATCAATCACTTACTATATAGAACTTACATGCTTTCTTCATAAAAAATCATAATTGAAATAACTTACACAAATGTCCATGTTTTAAACGACATTTTCATGCACGTTATATACTTATGTCAAACTTTGTTATTTTAATTTCGAACCCAGATTTTCGTAAAAATATTTTAGTAACTACTTATTGCAATACCTTTCGTGTACATCTACGTCCCTGCCTAGTCGTTATTGGCAGCGTGTCTCTGTCTTGAGACGTCTCCCGTTTGACTGTCAATCGGTATGAGGTTATTGAGACACCTCACATACTGGTCACACGAACTAGGAAAGGTCCTGGCGACGTGCAGAGGGGAAATTTCCTCCTCCTCCGGCCCCTAACCAGCAGAGGTGTGCGCATCTGCTGATTGGTTGTAGCTGCTAATGGCACACTCAGGGCTCCGTAATTTACATTCATACTGGCTGGGAGAAGAAATGTGGGGCGGGTAGCTGCGCAGTAGATACCATTTCTCGTCCGCTGCACCACATCTCTCAAAACCTATCCTAGACTGCGGGACCAGTATGTGATTTGCCTTAGAATGCCAAGATGTGTGAGACTTAAACCACCCTATCACTGGCCGTTGAAACAGCTACTGATGTGCTGGTACGGTATTGTATCAAGTATGTGTAAAAATATTTCCCTGAAAATTTTGAGTCTGTAATAACAATTCATAAATGTCTGTATTCCATTGTTATGGAATGTACTTGTAAATTTTGTTTAGGAGAATGCAGTAAATGGGATATATGATGGAAATTTTGAGTTGAAATCGTTAATTTAAAGTGCTTGCAAAAGCATATAATTACTCTACCGAGCATCTTGCGACAGTTTTCAAAAACAATTTTATTATGTATTTTAGATTATACTGCAAATAATATTTTCAGTTATTAACACGAGATACAATTGTATTAAATTGAAAACAAATTCAGTTGGTTGAACAAAAAAATTTTAACAAAAAAAAATGCCGACTTCAAAAAAAATCTACTCTGAAAAAAAAACACTAAAAGTTAAAATTATTAAGTTATTTTTAAACTACTAAGAATACAGTAAATTTATTAAGACATCAATATACAATTATTGTTACCTCATGTCACCCCTCACTAGCGCAAAGATCTCGATGTTAAGCGCAGACCAAAATCTCTCACTCACTCATATTAGATTTTTAGAAGTTTCCTGGCGTATCTTCGAAATCCAAAGTTCAATGCCAATGAAATTATAATATGACTCCCTTGAAAGTATCCCCTTTCCAATAAAAAAAGAATTTTCCAATTCGGTTTAATAACTGACAGAGTTATGAGGTAACAAACATAAAATAATACAACCACATTGATAACCTCCTCCTTTTTTTGAAGTCGGTTAAAAACTAATTTATTCTCTAAGTAGCTACAGGATTGTACATCTACGAAGGCAGACCTCTAACTGATAAGTTTTGTCACCGTTTGATGGAATTATTAATAACACAAATGTTTTTTTATACCAAAACTTTGTTTTATGAAACAAAAAGTAAAACTCTTGTTGCGAGAATAAGATTGTAAACCAGGTTGCGTCGTAGACACATTCAGTTGACAACCAGTTATTTTACGAAGAGCGATAAATAAGCAGGCTCTTTGAGATGATTCGTGCACCCAAAATTTCGAATAAAATAGATAAACAAATTTAATATGTATGTCGAATTGCAATGAAAGTTTTCAATTTTCAGTAAAGTAGCATACTAATAAACGACCGCTTGGTCCAGTGGTTAGAGCTCCTGGCCGCGGTGAGCCAAGGGTCCCGGGGTCACTTCCCGGCCAGGGAGGAATATTTATAGTTAGTTCCCTGGGTTCAGGACTTGTCTTGCGTTGTCCTCTTATCCCCATCCTGCAGAAGGCAAGGCTAACCACCGCAGTCATATCCTCTCCTAGTCGCACCTCTGGTGTTTCACCTGAGGTTTAAAATAGTAGTCCAACAGCTTGGCCAATATTTACTTACGTGAGGAGTGCAAAAGCTTTCAAGTATTCCCGGATCCAGCATGACAGAAGGGTCTCAGGAAAGTGAGTCTTACATAATTACAGTGGTGGAGGTCTGCGTAATGACGTCATCAACATGTTTGCTGCGATGTAACGTAGTTGCCACAGATAATTTAGCCTAACTCTTTACCAGTTAGTGCTACTGCGATGATTTTTTAAAATAATGTTGCAAATTTAATAAGAAATAATTTTCGTCCTTAACCTTTTTTGATAAATGCATCGGTTTGTAAGATAATTTCGCCGGAACATTAAAATGAGTGTTCCGATTGGCTTTGCTCAAAGTTTGACCATGAATTACTCAACAAACGTAAGGCTTTCGAAAAATTCCTACAAAGCAAAAAAAAAGTTTTTTTTTTAGTAAGGTTGAAGAAAATATACAACTATATAGCATTTACTAAGGTTTAAATTGTTTGAAGCGATATCTCTTTACAAGTATGTAGGTCCAAAATATTGTTATTTCAAAGTTTATAACACTGCATTTAAAGCATTCCAAGAAACATATTTCATTCAATGTTTTCGTCACTTTCATTGTAAATGCTATCACTATTACTTTCTTCCAGTCACTTTCAATGTACTCTTCTGTGACTGCCATGTCATGCTTTTCTGGAAATGCTGAACCACTGTACCACTGCATGCTATAGTTGCCATTTGCCAGGCACCAGCCATGTTCAGTTAGATCAAGCCCATCGTCAGGTTTCGCACAGTGTGTTCGTTTCCATATCCACGACACTGCCAATTCGTTTTTCGACCTTCTGGATCAAAGCAGGTTTAGAAGGAGGCAACATTGTTGGGTCAATCCCTTAAAATTTTGAGGATGTCTTAGTATGTCTTTGATGTCGTTTTCTTCATGAATAGACTGTATCTCACTTCACTCACGAAAGAATAAATTCAGGATGACCATACATAGCACATACAAATTTCTCTAACCCAGATATCAGTTCTTTGGTTACATATAGTGAAACACCTAAATTACCGAAAAATTTTAGGAATTCACAATACTTCTTCATAGCTTTAAAATATTTAACTTTCCCCTTTCTTGTAAATACAGCTGTGAAATTACTTCCCGTAAAGCGTGGTAACCAAGCAAAGCCTTTACCATATTATTCCCAAGTTCCTTTGTGATGCAAGTAACATTTATGATTCTTCTACTATCATTTATATAAAGCTCTGCTCCTACAACTAAAACCGTGCCTTTTAGAAGTAAAACATACTTCTGGCTCTTCCACTCCTTGCATAGGAAGTTAATAAGATAAGTTTTGAACTGAGCGCTCCGAAATGTATCCTTAACCTTTCTTGGAGTCTTCTTATCTGTGCCTACTACTATAATGTATAATGGCACCAGTCTTTATAGTTGCTCGCCTCTCGTGTTCACAATCCTTCATACTTGGAGAGTAGTGTGTCTCAAACACCAAGTTGACATCCCTGGATTTTGCGCTACTAACAAGATGCTGCAGTAGTTTATATGCAAGAACACCATATGTTTCTGGGAACATCAATGTAGCCAGCACATTGCATCGTATATCTCCACATCCATGCTATGTTGTGTACGATGCTCTTCGTCAAAATACCGGTACTCTTCTAGCATGTGCATCAACTTACTTTCGTGTGTTTTATTCATTGACCTGAAAATCTGAGCAATTGACAGTGGTGCGAATGTTAGGGGATAAGAAAATACTTTCTACAAATTACAGTTTCGAACTTCTGCCATATTAAGTACTTCACTAAAAGCATCCAAAGTGGATTTGGCAACTTGCAAATTCTATTATTAAAATTTAATATTTCGAGAGGCAATGGAACTTGCGCAGTTAGGTACCAAATTCGTAATTTTGGCTTTTCAATATTCTTTGGATCTTCAACATAAAGTTTTTTAAATTTCTTGGAAGAACAGTGTCCTTTAGAATAAAATGTAAGAAGATTTACGGTGACATTCTCATCTATTTTCTGCCCTGTTGCAATGTTCCTGAGTGGCAGGTATTCATCGGTCCTGAAATGTGTTTGACACACATTTTTATAGTTAAAATAATTTTTCCAGTATCTTTGTTATCTTTTCAATGTGTTCTGGTTGCAAATTGAGTTTTGAATAAGAGAGTTATGAAACTTCACTGCTTTGAAGCAAGTTGCTCACTATCTCATTTCTCAGGCTGTCCAAGTAAAATCATTCAGCAATGAGTCTTCTAATTGTTTATTAACAAGGCAGCTAGTCACCAAATCACACAAAAGTTTCACTAACTTAGGTTTCTTTGGATACGGCTAAGCTCCTTTAAATCAGTCTAAAGTGACCACAACTTCATTCAAGTAAACACGGTAATTCATTCATTTCTGATATAAACCTATAATTTACACTACATGCAAAGAAACAACGCCTTTAATCACGTAAGTTCGTAAAAGAATGCTATAAAAGTTAATATTTTCGTAATCCTTACTAAACAAAACATTTTCTTTTCTACAAAATTTTTTTCAATTGCGTTATAATTTTTGAATAAATTAAGGTCAAAATTTGTACAAAATGAATCGGAACAAGTTCATACGAAATGATCTTAAAAACTAAAGAATTTATCAGAAAAATTACAAGAACAAAAATAACTTCTCATTAAATTTACAACCTTCTGAAGGAAAAACAAATCATCGCAGTAGAATTAACAAGTGAAGAGTTGGGCTAAATTAAGTGTGGCAACTACATAATTGCGTTGCATCCATGTTGACGATGTCATTAGTCAGACCACCCTTCTCTAATTTTGTAAGATTCGCTTTTTCTGAGACCCTTGTATCATGCTGGAACCCTAAATATTTGTAAAGTTTTGCACTCGCTGGGGTAAATGAAAGTACCCTGGCTGAAAATTCAACATCAGCATAATAATTCTTAAGTATATTACACATTTATAAAAAAAATCATAAAAGTTTGGAAGTGTCTGTGTGAATGCACTAATTTCTGTTTAAAAAAACTATAGAACGTGTAAATGATACGAGTATTGATGAGATACTAAGAATTTAAAACAATATCTATTATAGTAAAGCCTTTATAAGACATTATACTTTCTCACATTATAGTGCCTTTAATTTCAGACATGCGGAAGTCGTACGGCAAGTGACAGAAGCGAAGAGGCGAGAGATCGAGGAAGGTGTTGATGGTTTCATGGTGTACGACGTAGGTCTGGTGCCTTATATGAACGAGGTAATGGTGGTAATAGTGGTTATATTTTGTGTTTTTCTTTAATTGGTTACATTCACGAGTAATCAAAAACTGAACCTTTCCTTAAAGACTTTGCTTCATTGAGACGGCTAGACTATCGCTGACGTGTCATTGTCGGGTCGGCGTCGGTCTTTTCCTTGCCGTGTTGCTGTTGGAGTCTAGTTCCTGCAGTACCTAACAGATGACAGCTCTATCGCGGTTCAAATTTTCCTTTTTCTTATTGCAAAACCTTTTTACAGAGAATGCTGTAAATACTTCAAAATAAGTTCTATACTAATCGCGGTACGCACGAATAATCACATTTTTCTATTGCAAAGTAAAATTAGGTTTTCTTAATTTTCTCTTTATTATAGAACGGTCGGAATTACTGAACTAAAATGTATGCTTTATACAAAACATATGTTTTTTATTACTTGGAACAGCTAAGTTATTACATTCGTATTTTTGTCTATTGTAATTGTGTGTGAGTTCGCTTCCCAGTGGTTCGTAATTTTTGTGGTGAATGTGAAAATACTTTAGTTGTTGCTTGATGACTGAAAATCGGTGGATTGTCGGCCATTTGTCAGTGAAAGTTAAAAGTTTGCAAAGTACAGTGACACCTATAAACAATGATAAGGTTAATTCTACAAACGGGTTAGGAACAGGGGCGTCATTTGGGGCTACAGGGGGGGGGGCAATGCCCCCCCTGGATTTGGAGTTTTATGTGTATAAATATTGTTTTTGTATTTTTAAATGTAAATAATGCTAACTTAAGGACATAAAACTGAAGTTTTATTATTAAAGTATCTAATTTATACATGCTTAATTAATAAAAAAGATGCAACGAGGTCACTGTCGTCAGAAAACTAAATTTTGCCCCCCCCCCTGGAAAAACCTGAAATGACGCCCCTGGTTAGGAATATAAACGAATTTATCATGAACGAGTTTGGCAAGGAAAAAATTCTGCCGCCAAGATGCACTGCTGTTGGTAAGGGTGCTACGAACATTGCCGATGTCAGTACCGAGGATTCACGAATGTGACTGAACATAATTATTGTGCATACCGTCTTGTAAGAAAAACGAAGAACTGTCTCACGAAAGACGTTAAACTACTATTCGTGAATCCTCGGTACCTAACTCGGCAAGGTTCGTAGCTACCATACTGATAGCTGCGTAACTACAGGCAGAATATTTCCCTTTCTAAACATATAACAGTGAGTTTCCTAACCTGTAGTAGAATTTAACTTATCTTCTACAACACGACAATGACTGTGATGTCATGGTAACATTCTCTTATCAGATTTCAGATTGGAAACCACTGAGCACCGACCGACTGATCACCGCCTCAATTAAGTGGGCATCACAGAAAAAAGTTATACTGATATCGGTGTTGGTAAATTTTTGGGTGTGTAGTAAGCGTGT
Organism: Medauroidea extradentata; assembly: GCA_003012365.1. Classification (NCBI taxonomy): domain Eukaryota; kingdom Metazoa; phylum Arthropoda; class Insecta; order Phasmatodea; family Phasmatidae; genus Medauroidea; species Medauroidea extradentata. The sequence goes on along the minus strand of PNEQ01001546.1, from coordinate 16,909 downwards.
GTGTGTGTTTTTTTTTTCTTTTTTTTCAAAATCTTCCTATTTGTCTTATTGGTAAACCAAGATATTTGCGACACCGATATAAAATATTAGGAATTCGGTTTAAAATGTCATAAATCACCAAGAGGGGTTCCAGGGACCCTGCTGGACAACGTCTCCATTTTAATTTCAATGGTACTGCGACATAAATCAGAAACCGTTAAATCAGTTTAATAAAAATCTGTTTATTTATTTATTTATTTATTTTTAGCAGTTTGTTATGAATTCAAAAATTTATACTGAAATCTCTTTTCAATTTTACTAGAATGTATACTGTAACATTTACTTTATACATTTCTTAGAAATGTAGCTTTCGTGAAGGCAGTAAAGCAGCGCTTCTCGGAAAAATTACTCATGTCACGCTTCGTGAACTAACAAACCTAGTTCCACATATTCGACTGCAGTTGTGGCTCGTAGGTTTGGGGCCAGGTAGTGGTGCAGATATTCAGAATTGTACACTCCTGATGAACGCACTGTATTCCAATGACTAGGGTTGCTGATCTGTCGCGGGAAAAGTTGACAGTTTGTTAGACTTCAATATAACACTTACCCATCTGACTGATGGTGAACCACTACCGGATGCTTGCGATTCGTCTTTAAACAACTGCAACCATATTCCAATCATGAACAATGATTACTGGCTCACGAATCTTTAGTGACCACTCACGAATAAGCGGTGTCTGTTGACCAGCTATTCATTGGCTGTTGGGTCAACTGTAACACAACCATGTACAGTTCTTGACAACTATCCACGACCCCCTCTGCTTGATTCACCAAATAATGGTGATATGGTCGAGCATCATTAACTTGTAAGTCTGAAATGTTTCCTCTGGTTATTTTCAAAATGCCTCTTTTATTAACATTTGGTATTATTTTAATATATAACGAAACATTTCAAATTCAGGAGTTTGGGAACTTATCAACAGCTAGCCTAAAATTTAGTTTCATAGTTTTATTTTTTAGGTAACGTTTTCTCATTGAAATTAAATGTAAAATGTTTTCAGTTTTTAGTGTTATTATTCTGTTACACACTGACATTATATAAAGGTGTTTACAAAAAGTTGTAACGTTATCGCTTAAACATATTTAAGTTTATACTGTGAAGAATAAATTTAATGGTATCTTTGTAAATACGGCTTAACTCATATAAACCAACATGGTTATGGTAGCAAAATACTTCCTGAGTAATTGACGAGAATAAAATGGGTTTCCTAACATAATAAAGCTTATATGTTTAACTCGCAAACCAGCTACTAGAATGTTGGTCAACCGATCTACTGCGATTATATTATAGTAACATACTATGATTTTAAAATATTAACATGTAATTTAGATATGAAGCAAAAATAGTACAGAAAGAACGTATTATAAACATCTCAATTTATCAGCTATAAATGTTATGTATTTGAAATGAATGCCTTATTTCGGAGTATTAAATTGAAGGATTGTGATAAATGAACGTACAAGAGTAAATTCCTCAGCAGTTGTATATTTAATACCGAATATAATTTAAATTCGCATTATCTAAATTCATCTGGTGTAAGACAGTTTTAGCTTAGAATTAGAATATTTTTTAAAATGGAGTGAAACATTTATTTTAAGAATTACCTATATATTAAAATAACTACCTGCCAACTAAGTGCATAGAAGTTACATGTCATTTCTTATGCATAACTAGGTCGCCCTAAACATTTACACACTTTTAGTGTTGAAACATTCGAAACTTTTTAGCAGCAAAAGGTTTTTCGGGAATATTAATGTATAAAAACTCAAGTGCCCGAGAAGAAAGTTGTCAAGTTTTATAACAAAAACGTGCCAGGGAAAGGAAAATATTATTACTAAGGTTAATCCTGAAGTGTGGATTATTACGCAGGTTTGTCAAACGAACTTTACTAGCCCAGGATATCAGCCCACACACAAACGAGGCTGAAGTAAAGAAGTGAAGTGGACTGTAAATGAAATTGTCGGCTCACAAAGTCTCTACACACACGCCAACGCCACAGGAAAAACAGAAGTACTAAGAAGTCCTGCTTCAAACGCGAATAAAGGGAATGCACATCTCAAAGCCGTGATGAATACGTGAACACTTTTTGCTGGCTACGTGGTTAAGTTCGCTATATCCCTCGGGGCCTAGACATCAAAGGAATTACATAAACGTGTTTACGAGATAACCTTTATACGGCGTATTTATCTCTCTTAATGGCTCTTAAAGAGAACTCGAAAATAAATATAAAACATTATAAATTACTCTCTTTTTCGTGGTACATTTTCGTTTTGCCGAGACATATTTACAAAATAAATAAAACTCTGGTAAACAATTTTTTTAATTCTAAAACCGTTCTGTTTATGCAGAGGTAATTGGTATGAATTCCAAAAGCTAGTCTGAATATTTTTTTCCAAGCATAATCTCCAATATTTAAACAACATTACAAACTCTGTAAATGAATCGTTCTGAGTGGATATAATAAAATTAATTTTTTAATTACATAATTAAATACTCAAACTTGTTTACGCTGATTAACTCAACAATGTTAAGCTTCTCCATGTTTATTTTTTAATGTTATGAATATCATTTTAATTAATTTCGCATTTTTTGACTAAATGCTCTATAATTTTATAATTAAAATCTGATAAAAATAATGCAATTTAAATGGGAAATTCTTAGGTTTGTTTGTATTTAAGTGAATGAAGAAAATATACGAACCGAAATTTTATTTGCCAGGATAACGGAACGGCTGAATTTTGATAAGAGATCATAATTTTATATTTATAACTATTGTTGGAAAGATCTCGACTATTGCTCAAGAACGCACATTTTCAAGGTCATAATTAACGACTATTATAATTTAGTCACTTAAAAAAGCGACACACGAAAACTCACATACTGTTACTGCATGCTACATTACGACGAGAGTTTTCATTATGCAGCGCCTTAGCAGTTAAAGTTTGCCTAAAACGGGTGTATATATTACAGTATGAGTAACTCAGCCAAATATTTATCTATTACATCACACAACATACGTAGGCAGTTTCAGAAATATTTTACAGCTTGTAAGTGAGCAGTAGCATATTTATTTACTCAACTTGGTAGCCACAAATTGTTTCACAACAGTAAAATATTTCAGCTACTAACAAAACTACTGAAATAAATTATTCCTTTGTACAGTAAAATATTTTTACAAACTTATTTTAAGCTATTTATTTGATTTTAAACGATTCCGGCTATGGGTTGGTATTACAAAATAAACCGTTTTTTTAGACATATGCCATTGCGAGCAAATGCAATGTTGTAGAAAACCCCACAATAAAAATAACGACAGCTAAAGAAAATCCAGTATTAGGTGTCAACAAACATAACAAATATAAAATTACGGAAAGAATACAGTGGTGTGCCGAAAGACGACACGAATACAAACAAAAAATACAACATTAACCACACTGCTTAATTGCGGGACGGAATACAGCCGTATGAAGAAAAAGACACAAAAATAATAGGACAGTAAATTATAAACAATAAAACATAGTGTACGGCGACAAAAATCAACTATGAAAACACACATGACCAGAGCCACGGAATTGTAGTGTACACAGACGACACAGTAAATAGAAAACTGACGACGAAAAGTAGCAGGCGTCCTTTGACGACAACAGATGCAACGTTTCTGGAACTGATATCTGTCCCCGTCGTCAGGCTCATGTCAGAGGCGGATCTAGGGGTTTTTGGCAGGGGGAAGGGGGGTGCAGACTGTCCCGGGCGCCGGAGTTTACTGGGGATTAAAATGCAAATTAGTGTAAAAAAGATACAATATATACCATTATTTAGAATTTTACTAGTTTTGTATTTTTCTATTTTTAATATCCTTGAACACCATATAATATTATAAATACAGTATATATAATTAGAATGCACACTTTAAACACCGCTAATGTTAGCTAGTAAGTATAGGTTTTATGTAGTTCTACTAAAATGTTATACTGTGCGAGCACAAAACAACGTATGCAAGATACGTTTATTACTGTTGCATTGATTGGACTGATTAAAAAAGTGTTGCTGAGGAGGGGGAGGGAAACAATTCTTGCCCCGGGCGAAGGAAAGCCTAGATCTGTCCCTGGCTCATGTAGAATCTGAGAAACTCCAGCAGAGTGCCTGACTACCAGTTTCTCCCATCTACATACTTCCACGCCCACAAGGGATTTCATGAACACAGTTCTGAGACTTCAGTTTTTCCACAGTTAGCTTTACTTTAGTCACAATGTTTTAGATTGTAGTAGTTGACCGAAAAGCTGTTTGTAGTTCGCTCTTAATACCAAGTCACCTTATTTTTTCAGAGAGGCCTTGCACGTATGAGATAACTAATGTTACTATTGTTTTTTAGGTTGATTCCTGTAAACATAAATGTGACTGATTGTTGTTCATGTGATTATCTATAGTGTTTATATTATAACCAATAGCTTAAAGTTATTTTTTCAGGCATTTTGCATCATCAGGTTTTGAGGTTTCTACTCTGTATAGTATATCAGCCATGCTCTTCAAAGTGATTATTAGCAAAATTTTTGTACTTTTTGAGTGATTGGAAGTGTAGTGATTGTATTATTCGGTGTAAGTAGGCTTTCTGTATACTTCAGTGGAAATGTTATTGCTTTCCTTGGATGCCAAAACATTCAGAAAGGGAACGAATGCTGTCGTGGTTTTCAGTCTCGTATGTAAACTGTATTGATGACATGAGACAGTTTAGAAAATCAGCAAATTCGATATTTTTTTCAGTTCCATGTTTCCAGATGAGAAATGTGTCATCAACGAACTATAGCCACCCTTTAGGCGGTGTTTTTGTTTTATTCAACGTTTCTTTCTCGAAGTAACAAATCTAAATTATTGCTTTAAGAGTCTTCATCACGAGTCATATTGAATTTTTCTTCATTTCTTCCTAATTAAAGATTTAATTGATATGTGTTAATTTACGACAGAACGAGCGTACCGTATTGTCTTGCCTTATAATAACACAACAATTAAAATATCGTTAGATAATCGTAAAATGAATTACTTCCGTAGACAGATTTTATCAATAATTATGTGTAATTACTGATATTTAAGTTTGAATACAAAAATTAATATGATAAACGTAAGAAGCGATGCATCATCTTAAGGGACGAGTCCTGTTTTGGTCATTATTCCACCTATTCGTAAATACACAAAATTAATGTTAGCTTGATATGTGGTACATGTGCACTAAGTTTAGTGAAATTCGGAAAAGTATTACCTCAGATATTTCATACTACGCTAAAAATATAAAAATGGCCGCCAATACGAAAATATTAACACAGGATGAACGAAACATGTAAAAGTCTAGCCAGCTTTGTATATAGTGAATGTGTACGAAGTTTGATGAAATTCTGAAAAATATATTTCCTAAGATAGGTATGTAATACTGTGCTAAAATTATAAAATAGTCGCCATTTTGAAAACATAAACATAATATAGTTTAATAACACAAATGCAATGACAGCTTTGTATGGAGTATAGGGGAAACACGTTTAATGAAACTATAAAATAAAAATACTTCTCCATACTATGCTCAAAATACAAAAAATTGCATCCACTTGGAAACTATGAGTACTATATGAACGAAATTCATAAAAGTAAATTAATTTTACAATGTGCTTTATATGTACTGAGTTTGATAAAATTCTAAAATATGGTTCCTTAGATACCTAACGTGATCCAAAAAAGTTAAAATAGCTACCCTTTCGAAAAAAAATGAAATAGGCTATTAAAGAAAAAAACAAAAGTAAATTCAGGTTGCTAAGTACTATACGGGTACAAAGTTTGATGAAATTCGGTCCACTGATTTAAAGGTTTTTAGGAGGGGGATGGGACACACACAGACAGAAAGGTGATCTCATAAGTCTACTTTTCCTTCGGAAAGTACGCTAAAAATAATTTCGGAGCCCCTCAAAATACCGAAAATCAACTTGTGTAACCTGCTATAACTGAATCAAAATACTCAGGGGATTCACATGAATCTACCGTAGAAACATGCAATGGACTATGCATAAAATTTTTCACCAGTAAAGCGATGAAATCACTACTGAAAGTGTAAGTCAGGCGAGTGATCTACGATACTACTGCACGCCGTTTCAGTATCTTGCGCTAGTGGTGATACAGTACCACATGATCAGGTTAACATTGCCCTGGGCGCTGTACCTCACTCACACAAATATACGGCCTGTAGGCGGGTGCCGCAACATTGATACAAATGTTGTACGTAATGTAGAGCCGGGAAATGGAACACGGTAATTATCACAATAGAGTACGGGGTAAGCAGGACACAACACATTACGGAGTAGCAAGTTTAGTTCACCGAATCAAAATCACTTGAAAAAGGGATAAAACAGGAGCGATAATTAAAATATTGCCTTAATACACACATAAGTAGCCACTTTCTGTACACAGGAAAACAAATAAAACATTTTACCCAGTGTTTACTAAACAAAGTGAAAAATAATCATACGTCCGTCCACGTTCCTAGCTTAGGTCGTGCAGACGAGAACACAGCAGAAACACGCTCTTTCACGATTAATCAAGCCGTGTGCATTGGCACAGGTGAACCAGATCCTTATGACTGGGGGCAGGAAATTTTCGCGAATATAATTTTGCCGCAGTTTGTTACAATGACTCGTGTGCTCATCTGCATTTCTGCTTCATGGTCTGTGTTTTAACTTTCACATATCTTGAGGTTCCACCCACACAGTGCTCATGAGCAATGGCGTCTGTCCACAATCCAATAAAATTTAATTAAATACCTTGTCGGTACCTAAAACATCCTATAATATTTACCTGGTAATTACATGGTATGTCACATAAATAATACTTGGGCTAAATAGCAGGTACTGAAAACAACTGGGTGAACATGAACGCTGGGGTAGGAGAATCCAAATTTCATAGCCAAATTTCAGCATTAAATGTGTTTTAATTCTGATTTTTTTTTCTTAAAGTTACTTTTAAATAGATTTCAAGTAGTAGTTTTATTCTAATATAAAAAAATTTTAAGGAAATGGTCTAAAGTATGAATTTGTATTCCTGTTCATCCCATATATTCTCTTTCACCTCGTTTTGTGACTGACACTCCTGAGGGTAGCAGCCTGGGTGGACGTATTTTGTGCGTTCAAAACTTAGAATTGCGGAAGCGGTAAGGATGACACAGTACACGCCCCATGCCTCGTCCTAGCCACTAGGCGCAAGTCACTGAGCTGGCTTGCAGTCTTCTCGCCGACAACTCGCTTCTACGAGGCATTCAGTGGTAATTCTCTATTTTTGAGACGTAATTAAAGATAAAGGTAGATTGTGGAATTCTATACCTTTTAAATGATTTGTCGCCTAGATTTTCATACCTAAAATGGACAGAATATGCAAACATTTTCGGATGTTATGAAAATGTTTTAAGGGCGCCGCCTACCTGCGCGTTAGAGGCTCAGAAATGCCGGAGACATTAGTGCGACCTGGAAACGCACAGCAAATACCGCATCGCCACAACGAGCCAAGCTCTGAAATGGCGTGCAAGGTTCCCACCGAGCTGTTTTCAGCGCAGGTCGGAATCTGAGTTTCACATGCATCCGATTAGAGCATTGTGAAGAACGGAAGTCTGGAAATGCCGGTTTTATCCATGTTGGAGGGCTTAGAAACAGTGTTTTTAATGAGCGTGGCGTCTTAACATTGAGGTCCCGACCTTGTCTGAAGTGTGTTTTCTTTTCATACGTTGGCACAATGGGCACACGCGGAGCTGTTCAGTAGAAAAAAACCTGTTTGCGAACACTCTGCAACGCATTTGAAGCGTGGGGTAGACGGCCGCCTTAATGAGTAATGGTGAACCTGACTGGGAGATACACACATGTTACATTCTTTGAAAGATCTTCCTAAGCTTACGTCATCCATGCACTATGAACAGTTTTCGAATAATATTCATTGCTCTATAGTGTCAATTCATTAGTGTCCCTAGTGATTCGAACACGAAATTGCTACTCATAGTTAGTTCCATTTACTGAAATTTCGTAACGAAACCTCTCTGCCAACGGCGTTAATCAGTTAAGTAAGATAGATATCTCAACTCCGGTGTCATAGGATAAATAAATGTAACAAGAGCGACAAGGCGCGTTTTAGCGAACTCGTTTTCTCTTTGGGTTGTCAGGGTTTCTGAGATGTTTACTTCAAGTTGCTGTTTGGTTGCACCACGGACGTAAAACAGGTCTGGACATTCGCTTGGAAACTTGACCCCTTTGTTGTTCGGCTACAGTTCACCAAGTTACCGAGAGTGTTTTGCGTCTTTGGCGCTGCAATCAGGGTGCAGAAATATGAAAAATCTTCCTTCTGTCGCTTTGGATGTATTATTTACTGTCACAGTGCCAAGACCTGTTCTTTAATGGCCATGATACAGCTAAGGCCACTTACTGCGTTCACCCGGTCTTCACTAAATCCAAACACACTCATCAGACAGTTGCATAGTATATAACGTGGTACAAATGTTTGTACTCAGTGATTACTAATCAACTGTGTGCAGTTTCCCACGTTCCGGTGGCAGCGCATTTAACTGTCTCTGTCTAACAAGCCAAGAATTTAAAGAGGGAATTCATGTTACAATTAATTACTTGAGGCCACGGCCGTAGAACAGGTCTGGACACTCGCCTGGAAACTTGACCTCCTTGTTGTTTGGCTACAGTTCACCAAGTTCACGATAATGCTATACAATGTTGGCGCTGTAATCCGGACGGTCGAGCTCAAACTCCAGCCACTTCCCTCCCACTAAGATAAACAATTTATCAAAACGTATTTTTTATTAATTTATGAAGTACTTCCTTCACTCAAAATTTTAAATGATGACTCCAGAAATCTTTATTTACTTTGCAATGTTAACAATGGAAAAAAGTGTGCAGAGTTTGAGTCCGACCGCCCGGATTACAGCGCCAAAAAGTACATCATCCTCGGTAACTTCGCGAACTGCAGCCAAACAACAAGGGAGTAAAGCAAAATACATTGGTAGATAGGCGAGTGTCCAGACCTGTTCTTCTACGACCGTGCTTGAGACCCAAAAATTTCGCGGGTTCAACGACCAGCCGGCTGGATTGCAAAGTCCTGTGTACACTCTGTCCTCAGCTACTTGTTAATTGGCTGCAGCTCCAGTGAGTTGTATCGCGGCAGTCAGTGAATATTCTCGTGCGGGATTGCTAGACTATTGGTTCAGAGTCCTTAAGAACAGGTTTATAAACGGTGACACACAGTAACTCACACGCACATATCTAACTCATCCTTAGTCCTAAATAAATCCGCGAATTCTGTGGTTGTCCATAGTTAGTTCTCAGTGGATCCATTTAAATTTTAACGCATTGAAACTGATCGTATTTTGCATTTCATTTCCCGGAATATATTACGATATGAACGATTGCAACACATTTCTATTTTCAGTGCTTAATAGGCATGATAAAAATTTGTAAATCATAAATATTATGTTCTAACGATAATTTTTTTGTGTGAATAGTATTTTTTAAATCCAGTCTATCGCAAAATTTCTAGTGGAATTTTGCGTAGAACACTTATTTTTGAGACAGTCCATTTAACAATTTGTTCCACTGACAATTAATTTTATCAATTACCCTTCGTTTAAATTCCGTGGCTGCCGGTTTTCCGTTTACAGGCAAGTCGTACGTGTTTTATGGGCAGCTGCCTGAGTTATAACTTCAGTCTTAGTAACTCAGAGCTCACATCCGTGGTGATAACAAGATAGTTATTGGCATTAAGGAAGGCATGGGCAGTGTTATTACAACACAGCGATACGCATTGTTCTCGTAGCTACCTTATTCAGTGCTAGACGGTCCGTATCTGTTGTACGTTGCCATAGGGGTTCTGAGGATGTTACACTTCGCAGTCATATCCCAGACGACCGACATGGACAATTTTATGAAAGCATATATTGAGGAGACGAGCGATTAGGAGAAGCAAGAGGAAAAAAGCTCGAAGAAAATAAGGAAGAAAATAGGGAGAATAATCGTAGAAGGAAGAGGAATATGATGATGAGTAAAGGAAAGGGAAGATCAAAAGGAGGAAAAACAGTGGAAGGTAACAGGGGAAGGAAAAAGAACAGAAGTAGAAACCGGTGAAAGAGAAACAGAAGGAAGGTGACTATGAGGAAGATGAACTGGAGGAATAATGAATAGGTGACAGAGAAACATGAGAAAGAAGAACAGGAGGAGACATATGATAAGAAAGAATAGCAGTAGGAGGAAGAAATACGGGAGAGAGAGGAACTGGGGAAAAAATATGAGAAACAAGAAGAGGAGGAATGGAAACGAGAGAAAGAGGAACAGAAAATGGGAGCAGGAGAAGGAAGTATAATATGCGTAAGAGGAATAAGAGGAGAAATATGAAGAGGAGTTAAACGAGGCAAATGAGGAGAAACAGGAGAAGACAAACTCGAAGATAAAAACCGGAGAAGGGAGGACAGAAGGAGGAAGAACAAGAGGAGAAAGAACTGGAAGGAGAAGTGAAAACGTAAAAGTAATTGGAGGAGGAGAATGATGTGGAATACGAGAAAGCAGACTAACAGGAGGAGAAAAAGAATAAGAAAGAGGAACAGAAAGAGGACGAGGAATTAGAGGAAGCAGGCTAGGAGGAAGAAGCGAAACATAACAGGAAAAAGAGGAGGAAAATTAACAGTACGGGAACAGGAGAAGAAAGAGAAACAGGAGAAAGCGGAACAGTATGAAGCGGTACAGGTAGAGAAACAGGAGGAGGAAGAACCGGAGGAGGAATAATCAGAAAGCGGAAAATGAGAATGGAGTTGAAAATGAGGCGGAAGGGGAATAGTAGGCGTAACAGGTAGAAAAGGATGTAATAGGGGGTTGATATGAAGCGAATAAAAGATAGACGGACAAAGAAAAGAAGGCGAGGTTTCGTCAGTATTTAGCATCGATGGCTTGAGCACATGTGAGGGGGTATGAAGTGAGTATGGAGCCACAACGTATTGCAAGTGACATAGAAACGGGTCATCCCCGAGAAAACAATCGCTACGTTTCCCATTAGTGAAAATTGCAAATGTTTCTAAAGAGTATTTAATCTGGACGTCCATTGTGGAGGAGAGTGGTCTGATTACTACTCTACTTTGGTTCTCTCGAGGAAAAGCTTTACTGCGGATTGCGTACCAACGTGCCAAAGAATAAATGCATCACGTTCCAAGTTACAGGTCTCCATTTCTCCATCCTGTCCTTGAATATTGCGTATCACTCTCTACCAGCAAATTCTTTCCCACTTATACCTGGGTGTGTGTTTACGTTTACAAAGTGGTTTACAATTACTTTTTGACAGACAGCAGTATCTAAACGTAAGGATAACAGTTTTCGTAATATGCTGTAGCCATGCGATGCAGTATATGTTCGATAAGGACATAACAGTGCTCAAATAGTAATATAACATTATTTACTACCTTAATTTAAGTGGTAAAATATAACATTAAAATGCAATGCAACGTATGCGTATTATTCTGATGTTTCGAAAAATTAATCGTGGTTTAAAAAATGAGTCTGGCTGACATGATAAAATGAGAAGACCAATTGGTTTTTTTTTTTTTTTTAACTGGGACCCTTAAATTTCTGAAACTGACCCTTAATTAATTGCCAATTAAATTTAAGGCGCTGCTAATGTGTTTTCGCGCAGGCAGTTAAGGTAATTGGTGGACTGTGAAAATAATTACAAATTCAAACTGTGGTGTAATTATATGATATAACAGTTGAGGTGTAAATTACCTCAGTCCTGCAATGCACGTGAAAATCGAAAGTTCAAATTCATTTAGTTACATGAAATTTTCTGGACCTTAACAATGATCACACTTTCTGCCGTAACATCCAGTTAAAAAATGGCACTCAAATCTGCTATGTAAAACAATGAAATGAATACTGAGCCTTCCAAACACGGTATACAGCATATAAAAGTAAACCTCTGAATATTTTATGCTAACATAAATAAACTTCAGTGTTGTTTTTGATCTTCAGGTCGCCAAATATATTAACTGATGTTAGGTATACATTCTATTAGCTTAATCAGGTGAACGTGAAGTCCACACAGAAAAAAAAAATATTGTGGCAGCTACAAAATATGTTCTGGGTATTTACCCAGTAAATTTTATTTTGTTACTAGAACAAAAACATTTTGTTGATACTACTAAAATATTGTGGCCACCACAATAATATTTTTTTTTCGGTTACTACAAAATAAATTTGCAGGGAAGACTGTCTTACAAAATTTTTCTTTCAGTGCATGTAATTTGATCTTTAACTTCATACAGTTTCCTCATGTCTGGGTAGATACGGTGTCGGCAGACTTTTATTTAAAATGTTTTAACAACCCATCCGTGCATTACACCTCACATTTACTTTGGGGCTATCGCACACCTGCTCCGCAATGACATGCGAACTGTCGGATACCAATACTTTAAACGTTTCTGGCTATTGAAAAGTACTGTTTACAAGAACTCACCGTCAAAGTCATTACAGTCCAGCGTTTCTTCTACGAATTGTTGTTGTGCAATGTGGTCTTTTAGTTTAAGCTAATACAATAATTAACTTTGTATGCTCGTAGCTTTAACCTTATACACAGCACTCTTGCTTATGAAAGAGTATATAGTAGCCAATACTTTAAGCTCTGCGTTTGGGTGATGTATGGCTCTGTGCAAACGTTTCATTGGAACATTCAATGTTTAAGTGACATATCCGTAAGTTGTTACCAATGATAATTGCTAAGTATTTCGGTTAGTTCTGAAATTGGTTATTAATAGGCAACTTCTATTGAATACTAGTTGCTGTGTAGCAACGCCACCGTAGAAGAATTTCCCGGTATTTATACTGTTACCAGGGATTTCACGATTGCAGTAACCACAATCTTCGAGGAAGAACAGATAGTACAGTATATTGTTAAGGAGAGCCCACTTCGAGAATTTCACTGTTATCTGAGGGCTCGACACTATGTGAAAAAATTGTTTGGGTAAAGTCGCGGCTGGGCAGCAAGTATTATACTATATTATAGAATAGTCTTTCGCACGAATTCGCAAATTATTGCTAATTTGAACAACCTTTTTTTCCACCGGCAGCAAACTAGTACATTTATGCTTCCGATACATTCTATGTCTATCTTATTAATTATAGTTTTACAACGATTAGGATGCAACCTATCCGCTAAAGGACTGCAATCACCCGTTATATTATGCAACAGTTATCGAAGTACTTACTTTTTATAGCATTCCGCTAAAATGTTTGAATTTTAAGCACCAATGAAAAAAATAATACTTATCTTGGTTGGTGGTCGTAACTTTGAACAATTACTATAACTCTGGTGTTATTCTTGTGTTGTATATTAAGTAAAGGTGTTCTCTAGTCTCACATTCACTTTGTTAAAGGTTTTGCCTTGAATCACACACATTACCATTGTTGCACATAGTTAGAATGGACCCACCGAGCGAGACGATGCAACGGTATACGTTGAAATTGCATTTGGTAGGATAAGGGCTTTATTCCGAGCTGCAGCATTACTGAGTTCAGTTTTCCATACATTCCCGACATTTCTCCAGGCGAATTCCGGAAAAGAAGCCTTACAAAAGACCATGACCTTGTATCTGTTCAACGGGACGTACAAGCTTCTCTACAATAAAATTGTCACCAATCACAATACATTGCACTGTAGTATCAAGAATGCAGTGTATTGCAGCCACTGACTATTAATTTGTACGAATTATTTTCTCGTAAACGGTGCATTCTAGCGACTTGCGACAAGAGGAGACCTTTTTTCGTTATTTTGTACTCTTCAGAAAGACAACATAAAATTTTCACAGAACCCAACGGTAAAAATGTTCTGGTTAATGGGAGGGTTTTAACGAGTGGTTTCATCATAGATTCAAGGATCTCAACGATACTAAACACTGTGCTGAAAATTGTAATCGAACTTAAAAGTCGTTTCCGATATTTTCTGGAAAAAAACATTTTAAAAATTGATCTTCAATGGTTCATATCTCCTTTAAAAATCGCACTAGACGAAAATGACATGGCGTGACAATACCTAAATTTTTATGAGGAATCACCTCCCAACGTCTGTAACATAAGATAAGAAACATCTTGTGTTATTCTTGAAATATTTATGATACAAGATTACCGTGAGCCTGGGATGCTTTGTGGCAGCAGGGATGAATTAGTAACACGCAACAGGTTTGAATTTGATGCTATATGAAGATTATACATTGAATATTTAAAGCACACATTTAAAATAATTTTTTTGTTACCAAACGATTACAAATAATTAATTTAAAGTGGCAAAAGCCACCAACTGCTGTCATAAAGTAACCATGGTTTACGGTAATTACTGTCAGACAAGTACACTAATAACTGAAAATACAGGCGGTCAAGAAACAAATTGAAAATGAGTACACCAAATTGGAGACGAAAATGTAAGTGACAAAATGTTGTATGACATTTTACGTGCACAATGTGGCAACACTTCACAGAGAGAGTCCCCTCTTGCGCTCCATGTCTACGTATCAGTTTATGTATGTTAATTCTAGTAAAGGTCCAATCTTGTTATAACTGCTCGGGATTTAACCTGCACCCATAATATGCAGGTCACAACAGTAGTAGTAAGACAAGTATGATATCTGTGGAGCGCAAGAAGGGACTAACTACAGTGCTATGTTGCTACATTGTCATGTAAAAATGCCATCGTACAACATTTTGCCACTAAAGTTTTCGTTTCCAAGGGTGTTCATTATGCGTTTGTTTATGGACATTCCGTACACCAAAGTTTCTGTACCCTCTCCCGGGCAGCTGTGGCGGGATGCTTGTCCGGCGGCAGTGCCGTTGGACGTACAGGTGACGGCGGCCGACCTGCTGGCTATGCCGCGCGGTGGTGTCACGTCCGCCGGCCTCGCCCACAACGTCGCCGTCGCCGTACTCTTCGTGCGACACTGGCTGGCGGGCCAGGGTCACTTCGCTCACCGCGGCACCGTCGAGGACTCAGCCACCGCCGAGATCTCTCGCTCCCAGCTCTGGCAGTGGATACGCCACGAGGTGAGTGAGTCTTGTGTGTCGTATGCGCGAGTCTGAAATGACACTGACGTTAAGGCCTTGTCCGGTAGTTTTTTTCACGTTGGTGCAAAAAACTCAAAAAGTTTTCAACCAAATGGGTTGAAAAAAATTGAGAGCGTGTGAAGTCATACTATGCGCAATTATACGTAGGCTTAAAAAAAAAAAAAAAAAAAAAAAAAAAAAAAAAAAAAAAAAAAAAAAAAAAAAAAAAAAAAAAAAAAAAAAAAAAAAAAAAAAAAAAAAAAAAAAAAAAAAAAAAAAAAAAAAAAAAAAAAAAAAAAAAAAAAAAAAAAAAGGAGTCGTTTGCCAGTAAAAAAAATATTTTGTGCCATTTTGGCTCATTTTTATGCTAAAATATGTGATACTTTGGGTGCAAGAATCTAAAAATACATTGTGTTCATTGCAACGGAAAAAATTCAGATAGAAACTTTGATGTATTAGTGACAAAACAACGTAGCGATTATGTGATAGAGATATTAGTTCATTTTGGAAAAATTATTTTCGAAATCACTGCAAAACTACCAGGCATGGCCTTAACTGGAGCGTACGCGGGGTGAGGAAGCAAAAGAGGTATGGAATTTTTGACAAAATATATAAAATAATATCAATACACTAATTGGGGGTGCAATTGATCACGTGGGGTGACTGGGATATTGCAAAAACTATTTTTCGCATGTATGGTAGCTCTGAATAAAGACATTTACACCTGAAAAATTCCGAATAATAAATAGCCACGTGACTTTTAATTAGTATTTACTCACAGTTGAAAATAATGAAAAAAAAAAAAAAAAAAAGGATTAAAGTGTCCTCACGTGACCAAAGTCACCTCCACTTACGGTAATAATTAATGTTTAAAACAACGTAAAAAAATTTAAAATAAGTCTCTAACATCTGACAAGTTCGTAAAGTAAATTATTCTAAACGAAATTTACATATTATACGGTTTTATATATTGTAAGATTATATTTTGTATAGTACTAATAAAAGTAATAGGTTTATGGAATGAAACGAACCTGGCCGATATGACCTCAGATATTGTAATATTTTAATGGTCAAACCGACCTAAATTCTAAGCACCTGCATATAATTATCAACATTTATTTTTGAGTAATAAGTTATAATTATATATATATATATATATATATATATATATATATATATATATATATATATATAAGTAGTGTGGAAGATATTTGTTCGTTCGCCGATGGAATTTATATCTTTGAAAATACTAACCGTTCTGCTTGCTGTATATTATTTTCTTACGTTCACAAAAGTCTTGAATAACACAATTTTACACCTAAAAATAAAATTTTTACCAAGGCGCAATACCAGAACCTCCGCTTTTAACTTGGGGTGTCAGCAAGATAATATTAATTGAAACTGTTGTACAACATTGATTAAGAGGAGTATGTTGCATAGTACTGTTTAAAGGAGCAGGCATCCCTGCAATAATAATTTTACCTGGACCTACGTGTTGTATTTTTTAAATCAATATATTTGTGATAAGAAATATTAAATTCAGCTATTTTAATACATTAATATATTTTTATGGTTATTATATAAATTGTCGTGGGTGGGGGTGAGGTTTTGGGCGGTGCAGGTCACGGTGGTAAGCCGAAACCTCTCGGCGTGAGTAGTCTGTCGGCGAGGGCGCGATGGCTAGATGGCGGCGTGCTCCACTCCCAGGATGCACTCCCGAAGCGTCGACCGCCGTCTTCCTCGTCGGACTCTCCCCACCCAGTAAAGGCTATTACAGCGAGGG
>PNEQ01001545.1:16985-64071 GCA_003012365.1 Medauroidea extradentata | reverse complement strand
CCAGAATCGAACTTTTTTCTTAAATATTTTTCACTAGTCGTTCCTAACAACCCTTTGCTAAGTCCCTATTGGCTTTTGTTAGTGCGACACCGTGAAACGTAGTTATTATTTAACAACCCAAAAATACTTGCTTCCTACTAGGCCGCATCCCTGATCTCGGTCAGTATAAAACTTAAATGGCAAAATTAATAATTCCCTAATAAGAGTCTGTACATATTAAAATATATAACTTAAACAGTAATTTTTTTAGTAAACAAAGCAAATATAAACATTCGCGGTGCATTTCACTTCACTCAGCAAAGATATGACCTTTTCCATAGAACAATACTAAATAAATATTTTATATTCTGAGTGGAGTTAATTCCAAAACAACTATTTTGAGCAACTTCTGTGACTCTAAGGAAGTTACATGTTACAGTATTCATAACTTTAATTCCTAACATAGGTCTACAAGTGGCTTTCGTTGTTCAGCGGGTCGTGAATTAAATCGTGATACCTACATTATTTCTAAAAAAAAATCCAGCGCTAATGCAGTGCACGTATCATTCCTACAAAGTCTACAGTAAATTTGACTGGCTTTCAAGTGTTCACTTAGGTACGTTGGATTTGTGTAGACAGCAAGCACATTATGTAAGTAGATTTGAAACACTCCCACGAAAGACTATAAACTAAAAGTTAAGCCATCCAATCTTATGAAATTAAGAGAATCCCAACAGAATCTCTCTTAAAAAAGGACATATCTAATTCAAACTATTAATTTTTATAATTTAGTCGCATATTTTGACGGTAATATAATATTTAAGTGTATTATATATGGTACTTGTGTTGTAATAAGTTCAATTAAGGCTTTAAGGCACGACAAGGGCAATCCGTCAAACTAGGTTAAAATTTGTAGATTTTCTTGGACGGTCGTTAGACTCCTGTTCCATTGTGAGTCCTAGGGCAAGCAGTGTAACACACTAGGCGCGCGAAGATTGTTGTGCCGATAATCGGTTCCTCCCTCAAGCTGCTACGTGGAGGTGTAGTGCAGACAGTCTGGCCAACAAACGCAAAATTTCATTACGTGTCTTAGTTGAACTGAACACTTCGTTTTCATGTACAATGTCGCAGAAAAATGTTGGCGATATTCAGATGAAAATACACGTCTACGTGTATTTTTATGTACTGGTGCTAGTTTCGTAAATTATTATTCTAAAATGATTTTGTAAGTGACATGGCAGTAGTTACGTTATACTTTTAATGAAAGTTGCATAAGTTAGATCATTACTTTAGAAAGATCAGATAAAGAATAATTACATGAAGGTAAAGATTTAACATTTGCGGACAATTAGCAAGTTCCATTAATTCTTTCGCGTTAGAAACGAACGAGATAAGAAAATAAAGCTATACACACTAAATAATAGTATTTTTCTGTGATTATATTTACAATGTATTATATTTCAAAAAGTACAAACTTTTTTTTATTTTAATGAAATATTTGATAAGCTTCATTGTCTTTAGTTTAATGTTTTTGTACATTTGTTTGTAAAATCACACGAATCTTAATTAGTATACAGGTGTACCGTGAAATGTATTTGTAAAATAATTCGAACTTAGTGTTTAATCAATAATTTTTGTACGAGTTGCTACAGTATACTGTTCTAACCATTTGAACTACGTACAACATTCTTTACACCTAAGGTGATCTGATTTGTACAACTCCGAAACGTATTTTCACTGTCTAGGATACATATGTTTTATTATCTATATCATTCAACAATCTGCAAACAAATGGTTTCAGGAATTTGTCTGAATATGTCATTGATAAAAATGAGTTATGTTTTGAAGTTAAAGTTCCCTCACTCCCTCTATTTTACCCTAAACTTATCCGAATGCATATTGCCGCTGGTTTAGCATACACAAATATTTCTCATTTGTAGTATGGTTAACGAATGTTGTACAAAGATATTTTCAGTGATTTCCTTTTTTAGCCTTGAATGGATATTAAAACATCCTTTTAAAAGCTACAAAAATGACGCACCTATATTAATAATTTCTACGAAAAGTAATGTGTTAAAAACTCAAGCAGATCTTTAATACTTAACCTATATATTGTGTTACAGTCAAATTTTTAGTGGTATTTAGTATATTGCTATGATTACTTTATTAAAATTTTGGTAATTATGCATTTAAGCGGTTATTTGGAAATAAGAACTTCAGAGACCTAGAATAGACGGCAAAATAATGTCCATACCTTCCTTAGAAACACACTAAAGGTGTGATGTCGTTACATGACGGAAAAAAATTTTTTCGGGGCCCGAAGTTACCGTTTTTCGCTACATTGGTGAAGTGCGGAACGTTAACTAGCCAGTGTGAATACTAAAAAAAAGTGTATAGGCAGTCGCTAGGTTTCGTTAGAATCAATATTCAACAGCGCATGCAAGCACATACTGCTCTGCAAACCTTTTGTTTGTACGCGGAAAATATGTGGACTACAGTTGTCTCCCTCTCTGACACACTAACTTGTCAGTGATACTTTGGAAACTGGTAACATTATGCGTATTACGTAATTTTAAGTACATAAACAATGAACGTAATTTATATTGTTTCGTTTCGCTCAAAAGCTTTGTATTTGTGCTTTTATCACACAATTTCTCTCGTAGTTAGTTTCCTACGCACTAGGCCGGAACTTGCGTATCCTATGTTAGATAGGTCATTAAATTCAATTGCAACATTTAAATTATGTAATTAGCTATTGGTTTCAAGTATAGAACTACTTTAAAAATCGTGATTTACACCCAAATTTCCCTGGGCTGACCTTTGAGATATGAGATATCTGTATAATGTTAACCGCGCCTTAAATATTGTCTTTTGTACCACTATTGTGTACTTAAGATTATTTTTAAAATACATATAATTCTTTAAAACACGTGTAATGTTTGAAAATATGTATAGTTTTTTTTATTGCGGGATTGTATGTCCCCATATTTGAAACTGAACATTATAAATATAAAACAAAACAAAGAAAACTACACTATTGCAGCTACATTCAAATTCGCTGATACCGAGGCTGTGTTCTGAAAGGTGAGGGGGGGGGGTGCTGTGTCTTAAGTGCTTACCAAAATGAACTACAGAATGTTAGAAAAATTTGATATTTTTTATTGCGAAAGTAACAGTTTTATGCATTTACAAGGACGACAGTGTATTTCCGGTTTCTGGAATTAGGATTTGCATGAGTAAGGGGCTGTTATGCTAGTTATTATTCTAATGATTTTATTCTAAAATGCTTTCTTACCAGTGTATTGAAGTATAAATACCGAACAGTTTTTATTATTTTTATTATACAACTTATACGCAATTTCAATAGAAGCATCTTCAAAAGATCGTTCTAAACATAATCTTGTAATGAACCAGTTGAGGAAAGGAAACAACCTTGTTAGTCTATCAGCTGAGTGAAAGAATGTCGTCAATCGTGCGGTAATGACGAGTGAGGTGTCATTTTATTCAGTATTTTATGTAGATTACGAATATGTTAACCCGGAAATCTAAACCGGTAGCTTCCACATAGTTTTTACAGAAAAAGAAAAATATATAGAATTTTTTTTGTTAGAATATTCGTAACATACACAAAAAAAACATAATGAAAAGACACCTCAATCGTCTTTACCGCAGGACTGAAGTATTGTCGTGAGAATCGGACTCTAGCTGATAGATCCGGCACTGCAGATAATCCCTGCCAGTTTTGGTAACATGAGTTGTTACTTATTATCCTCTCATAACTGCTTCGCGTTCACTCAAGGTACTGGGGATAGAAGCAACATATCTCCACAAGTAGATGTCCTGTTTTCGTCTGGTAAAAAATTGAAATTATTTCATTTTAATTACGGGATTTACAGGATCATAATCATTCCAGAAATGTTCCGAATGCAACATACTATAGAGCATGGTAAGGTACAAGTCTAAGACATGGTTTTACGTGTTATTCATGCTGCATTGCTCTACTACAATTAACTAAATCATTTTAAAAAACTTATTTTCCAGATTTTTTTCTTTACAAAGTTAAAAGATTTTTACACATATAAAATGTCTTAGACAATTATACGACATTAAGAAACCTACTTCCGAAAACTATATACTTTTAACTTCATTCGTTCTCTAAGAAATGATCAATAATGGTACACATGTTTCCCACTGTTTTACATACCGCACCGAGCACCCTTAAGCCTAATACAGAAAGAACATTCTAAAAAACTTTCTTATTTCACATTTCACTAAAAAAAAGGTTTTAATTTTTCGTAACGTACTTTGTAAATAATACGAAAAAAATAATATAAACATTGTATACTTGCACAACATAATCTAAGTTTTCGAGCTAAAAAATACTAACTTTCCAGTAACTTTATTGCCAACATACACATAAAAGTACCACCAAATCTCTTAACACACCGGTAGCTAACAAGGGAATAAAAATGGCTGACAACATTGCTGGGCGCTTAACAAGAGAGAAAGCTAACACAATGTCAGCTAACCAACTGTCAGTTAGAAGTTGATACAACCGGCTCAAAGACAAAATATTTGCTTGCAGATTAGCAGATATATATATTTTTTTTTTTAGGATTGTCTGTTCTTGATAGTTAAATGTCGACTTCGAAGTAAACGCTGATTTCTAGCAATGCTCTATAAGAGTTTATTTATGTTCCACACCAAGATTTAAAGGACGTCGTGAACTTACGTCGGATGCATATTTGCTTACTCAGAAGATGGATAATTTTAAAGAAGGATGCAGCTATAAATTCTATACCGGTAACGCATATTTTATTTCAAGATTACGGACGTAAGCAAGAAGTAACTGAATATAACGTTGGCTTCCTTTATCAAGAGACTAACTTCTTGCAATCTGTATGTGTTGTTATCGTACATTTCGTATCTTGGTCCTAACTATGGCTATTCATTTTCATGCCACAATACATATACCTGTGTAATCAACGTAATTTGACACTTAAAATTTATGTTAATAAACATTCGTACATATTCAATTATTTAACGTATGGCTTGACACCTGGTAATAACACCGCATAGCATGTGCATGGTACAAAAACTAGACGAACAAGACATTCATTTGTATACAAACATAAAACTTAAACACAGAGACACACATTAAGCTAGTTCGTAAATAACGAGGCATAATCATCATTATTCTCATTTGTTAAGTAAAGTTGAGAAGACACCGCCGTCTTGGAGTAATATAAATTTTGTAGAAACCTTTCTATCCTATGTATTTTTGTACACGTAGCCATATGTCATAGAATATGACATGGTAGACAGTTTATGTATAGCATTAATGAAATCGATTTGTTAATTTCTCTTATAAAACAATAACAATTGAATTAAAAATAATTTCTTGATTTGCAGTTACACACGTAAACTAACGAAAGCGCTCAATTAGTGTTATATCTGATAGAACCATAATGTAGTATTCTAAGCCCTACCATGGCTAAATATATAAAAAACAGTCTAAAAAATACAGCAAAAATTAAATAAAAAGTTCAAGACAGTGGATGACCGTTTAAGATTCTAAAATAACAAACGTACACAGTACAATCAGTTGAATAAAAGTTTCAAAAATACTTGCATTCGTCATACATAAAGGTTATATCGTCAAAACAATGGCTTGTTATTACACAATACCTTACAATAAAATGTGACATTCTAAAAATATGTTGATTTTTGTGTCTGTTTTAATCTCCTACGGGTTGTCGGTTTAAGTATGTTTCATTTGGTATATTTTAGACGAGTTCTGGGTAGTTTGTCCGTGCTCTCAACCAAAAACCTCCTTTGACCATCAGGATGAGAAGAAGAGGTTTTTTAAACCCAAGACGAGATCAACTCACCGCAGTGACCATACAACTGCTCTCCCTGATGGCGCCGATGCATCCGTAGAAGGCAATGATGAACACTATCGTTCCAGTCACGATCAAGAGGACGGGTGGCGCCGAAAATTTGCTGTCCAAGTAGTTCGACACAGTCGACACTTTTAGCGTCAGGACGATGCCGACGGCGATCATTCCAATCCCACTGAGCTGAAACGAGAACACAAAACTTGTGAAGTTAGTGTAGTGGGCCTTCGTTTAGTAGTGAAAGTAGCAAAACAGTGTCAAAAGATTAGCTTGTATTTGGTGGATTTATGCTGGTCTAATCGACGGAGGAAACAACCTAGGTTTTGTGTTTTAGAAACGTAGCTCAGAAATTTCACACATTTTCGCGGAAGAACAGTCTCTCGTGAGTCAAGTTTTATTCTGTACAGTTTTACACAGAAGTACTAAAAAAATCAGAACTTCCTGACATCGTGACTATGTGGCTTCTTCTACCATTGATTCCACATCCACCGAGGACCTTCTGTAACGGGTAAATTGAGTTGAATGGGTAAAATAATTGCAGATTCTACTTTCCCATTTTATTGTGACTCAGTAGCGATTAGTATATACTCCCGCGGGATTTACACTTCTCAGGATAGCTTTTTCAGCAGCACCACCTGAACAGACGTAGATAAGATTATATTATTATCGTGTTCTTTTATCGTTTCACAAAGCACAATTCCATAAATAATTTTAATTCCTGTACACCTGAGTTCGATATCGTTTTTGAGTGTGCGTGTGTGTCATATAGTACTGTATCTGACATACTCACGAAGCCTAGCCTGTTTAGTTCAACACATAACATGCTGTGAGTGAACAAGTTAAGATTTCATACATTAGCGAACGAACCGTAATGAAGACAGTCAACTTTTGAAGTGGGTCTATGTTCAACACAGCACATTAAAACTATCGATGTCTTCGTTCTGAATATGAATGATTGAGGGTGATTAGACTGTAATTATCTATAGCTAAGATCCGCAGGGAAAAAAAATGTGGTTCATAATAATTGGTGTTACAAATGCAAAACTAACAGCAGATTGTTAATTTTGGCTGAATCCATTGCCGTTGTTCTATGAGTAAGAATCGATTCACGGGGCAAAGGGGCAAAGAGACGGTCAACCCCTACATTCCAACTCCAAAGCTCTTTAAAAAATGGAGCACAAAGAAGCCTTTTACTTCACTCAAATTGTATTTTAATAATTTGGGTAACTTTTCTTCAGCAATGTGTGTAGTACAACAGGAAATAAAATGCAAAAATGGTGTAAAGGCTAAAACTCTACGTAATTATATTTCCCAGCCTTCAAAAACTCATCGCCTGATCTATGCCTGACGATGAATATTTTGAAACACAGTCTTCTCTGGAAGAGTTGAAAGAATGAAACAATTATTGAACGCATACTATTAAACATATCCTTGTATGGTCAAAGGACACGTCTCGCAACATATTTCTACTAAACTGGCAAATACAACAGACCATTTAGAGAAGAAGCTGCAGTGAAGGAAACTCATTACAATGTTCTCAGAGTAGGCTATAAGAAACGTCAGTTCGCATCGACCATAGGTTTCGAATCGGAATCTCAACTTGTGTAAACCGGTGTTATTTGACATTGTGGGATAACTTTGGCCACCCGGTATTTATGTTGTTTAGTGAAGAAAGTTTCAAACGTTAACGATATAGCTCAAATTACTCTTTTTAAACACTGTACTCCAGTTATCTATTTATTCCCCAAATTTTCGCATGTGGGAATCGTGCCAGACGAAGTCGCTGGCCGGTGTGTTTTTTTTTTTTCGGGGATCTCCCGTTTCTCCCGCCCTTCTCATTTTAGGGCTTCTCCATCGTAGGGTCTCATTTCATATCATTTTTCGGAGTAGGCAGATTCCCTAAAATCTGCATTCGGGGTACGATACCCGCTCGGCTCGCCAGTGTGTACGCCCCCTAAGGTATCCTCCTTATATGATATTAATTAATTTTTACTGTCAAAATTTTCACATCTATCCAGTTTTTCTGAGTTGTGTTTTTTTTTTTTTTTCAGTTGTATTGGCACGACATGTCTTCAAAATCGTTCTACACTTTTGTGCTAAATTTAAATGGTAACTGGACTTTACGTCTTGTCGACAACAAGGTATTTAGAGACGATGACACAACTTGCTGCAATGACAGGAGCTGGGAGAGGAGTCAGTCATGACCTTTGTTAAGGATCCATCCCAGAAATCGAGTGATTTTGGGAAACCATGGTAAACCGAAATCATGATGGCCAAAGCCAGGAATCGAAGCCGGTTCCTCCCGAATGCAAGTCCAACGTGTTACCGTTGTGCCACCTCGCTCGGTAATCAAATTTAAATAAAGTTTTTAAATAATACGTAAAAATCCCAAAGTATGACCTCGAATTAACGTGCTGGAAAGTAGCAACGTATTAAAACTTCTAGGTTTATAAATTTTATCTTTTTAACGTGTGAATTAATTCCTTCTAGTAACAGAATTTAAAAAAAATGCACGAAAGAGGATCAAAATTAATTTGCACAGAATGATCAAGTTTTACATGACATCAAAAGAATAGTTGCTATCGGTAAGAAGATTGGCATGCGATTATCTACATATGAAAGAACTTTTTTCTCTCAAGTAATTCTCTTTATTTTTTTCCAAACCTCAAGTAAAAATTAAAATTGCAATAGGGGTTAACTAAAGGGAGCCAGAATGGTTACGAACTGTTTGACATAGCTTGGGAAGAACAAAAGACTTACGCGGAAATAAGTACTCAACGCTAAAAAAGAAAGTCAGGGTGATACTGTGGACAATGGCCTTGAACAATACAGCTACGTTACGCTGACACTCAGCAGTCATAGATGGAACAATGGTGAAGATAAAAGGAGGTGTCGAAGGAGCTCCTTCGGGTTAGCATGTTTCGTGACTCTGACGTGGTGTTTCCACAGTTCCATCGTGCTGACGAATAAGTCAAGCTTTTGGGGTTATTACTATGAATGAACGTATACCTTTATGCATTGGTCGCTGATGATCAGTTCGAGAGAACAAGTAAAAACTTTGCCCATTAAATATTTTGGATACTGATTTGAGTCGACACGCTTAAGCAAATTCCATCAATAACGTCGCTACACATTACGTAAAGAATTTTTTTCCTTAGCAATACACCAACACTTACGGCAGATAAGAAGTACACTGTAACATATTTTTTCAAAATTCTTTTACAAGGTAAATCTTTCGAATCCTAGTTTCCAAAGAAATTCTTTAAAAAGCTACAGTGATTATCCTTTTAAAAAAATACCAAAGGTTTGTAAAATTAAACGTTATAGCCTTGACTTACATCAAGGAAGAATTAGATTTTAAGTACCAATGTTAGCACTTAATTTATTTACAAAAATATTGCCAAATAAATGAATTGTACACGAAATTATTTTGAAAATATAGAAGTTCGTGGAAGTATCAAATTTCGAACCCGCTTTCACGCGCTCAGATACGCATCTTATCTCTACGCCACGCCGACTTTCATGTTAGCTGTTTTTTTGTTACATATATACCTTCAATGTACAGTTCAGCCATACCGATTTTCTTTTAATTTTGAAGCATGCAATCAATACTCACTTTATTACAGAAAAATGTTTTCTAGAGGATTTGATGTTTGTGTAACTATGCAACTATCGGCGAACCTAAACTTTTGGTAGACTACAAATTTACGATTTTTTTACAGAGAAAACCCTTGTATTTAATCAACAGATAGTTTTATAAGAACAATTTCGTACATTTACAAAAGTTTGTGTGACTAACTTAAAAAAATGTCTTGTAGTATTTACAAAAAATACAGTTTAAACGTTTTTCTCATATTGTGAAAATTAAAATAAAATTCTCATTAGTTGCGTAACTGTGATTTCATGACAGAGAATCAATATAAACATCAACGCAAATTGCTTTGCGAAAAGTTGTTATTTCTGCTGAGATACAGGAGTACCTTGCAAACAACGTGACAATTTTCATTTATAACAATACCGAAACTAGGATTCACAAAGTTAATAAACTGAAGTACGCTTTTTACGGTAAAGTAGAAATTTAATAAGCCCCATTTATAAAGAATCTTGTAGAGGCAACGGATCCTGTGAATGAGGCCCTGAATTCATTCACTGTGAAGGGCAGCAGCGAAATATACAGTGAGCTTGCCAAGCGCTTCCTTGTGACTGATGAAGAGGTCTGACTTCACTTGCAACACACAGGAAAAACGTCAAAGTTGGGAAAGAAATTATTCCACAGTCTGTCGGAACTAGACAAGCAACAACGAGTGGCAGCCTTTTTCCTTGTTATTTTCTTGTCTGTACTGCAGCCTACCCACATTCGGACGAGTGCTCACCTTTTGGGTTCATCGTTTCTGACATTTACTGTCACTTCTGCACACTGTGTCTCACACCGCAAGATCACGTACACACACGCAGTATTATATCTTGTATCACATATCTGCTGAAGTAGCTGAAGTAGCTACCAAGTGGTGTACAGCAAGCAGTCACCACCTTGAGCGACATGCACTCAAGCAGAAACAGTCAGTATTTGTTACTCGCTATGGTGCGCTACTTCTTCAGGACAATGCCATACCGCTGTATGAGGAGCAGGTAGCCAGACTTGACGTCACAAGTAGACGACGTTAACAAACATGGCGGCTGACTAACAGACGGCGAGCGGGAAAAACAAGTGACAATTGAAAAAAAATTAAAAGTAAAAATTCAAAAACCAAAATTCAAATTCAAAATAAAAAACTAAAAACATCATGGCGGACGTGACATCATCAGCTTCCACAGCCCTCCAGCCCCTGTTTCAGCTCTGCCATTATCCTACTACTATACAATATACTTCACTGGTAAATACTGTGTTACCTGCCGTACTCCCAGGGACTTTATTCCACCACATCATAGCCACTTTCCACACCCTTAGCAACCATTTTCATGCCAAATAATTCGCAAACGAGGAAGTGCAGCAGGCATTCGCGGATTTCTTTGATTACCAAGTTCCGAGTTGTTACTGCAGTAACGCTGTGCTGCTACAAGCGCGTTGGCGAAGTATGATGTATTCCAATAGGGTTTTATTTATGGGTAGGGACCTGAAAAATTCGTGCTTTCTTTTAAGCACACGCTATAATTCCAGCAACTATAAGTTCGTGTCATTTTCATAATTGGCCCTTGACTTATTTGACATTCCCTGGAAGTTTCTGCGCCAATGATATCAATTTACCTTAACGTGCCCCATATCACTGTACCTACGAGCAGTTGATGAACACATGTTGTCTACTTGAATATACAGTTATTCTTGGAGACTAGTCTACCGGTTAGTGAACCCGCGAATTTTTCCCGTCTCTATAAATGGGTAGAGACCTGCAAATTTCGTGTTATTATCTGACAGCAGCTTAGACTCCAAGGTACTGTATGCTCATCTAACTTCTGGTGTTGGCCGACAGTCTGCGTGGGCCGCCTGAAAATTTCAATCCATGATATAAGTACATTCTGTAAAATACCCACTATTCAGAAATACGGGCACACAATATACGAAGGCCCGGAGCCAATAACATCACAGAGTTTGCTTGTGTGAGCATAGGCTAATGTATTCTAACCTGTCGACCAATAATAACGCGAAATTTAAATGTCTCTATTAATGGGTAAAACGTACGTGATATTTAGTGTACTCGCTTTCACGACAGTCAAAAATAGCATGAATTGTTTTGATTTACTTGATGTAATGTAGCAGTAAAGTTATGCTATAACTTTCCTGTAGGAAAGAGAAACATTTAATACTTTTCTATCATCAATACTATTCTAAAAACTTAAAAATAACCGGCTACCGGTATAGAATTTTACATGATTTATAAACTTGAAATTTTATAAATTCTTCCGGTTTTGTTACTAATATGACTGTATGCAGGCATTAGAAATTTTTGCTACTATAGTAACAAGCGATTCGCGCACACACTCATTCACACACACGTGCCGGCGCATGTACACACACCTATACGCACGCGTGAGAACACACACACGCATACAAAATACTCGTTTTATAGGAATGATCCGTTGATTGCATACGGTGTAATCGCATAATTTAAACACAGGTTAGAAAAAACATTACAGCAACGCAACTAGTACGTACGCAATAATAAATGGAATCTTAGATTCGCAGTACAAAATCGTCGATTCGCAAGTAGCTAAAACGTGGATGGTGATAAACCATGAGTGATAAACATGCCGACTGTGAGTCACTTTCTTAAAAAGTGTGAATATTCACATTAACCTTAAGAATAAAATTTTGTTACTGTCAGTGTTTCACTATTTTGACTTATCTTCATGATAAATCTTTGATATCTTATGTTTCACAGTGTAAAAGTACTTTATTTATATGGTTAATGAGTAAGCATTAAAGTATACTTTCATGGTATTCAGTGAGTCATGGATCGTTCTGTAACATTCTTTTTAAATAAAAAAATGAAATTACTAATGTACACACATATATTTAATAGTAATATATATATGTGTATATATATATATATATATACATATATATATAGACACACACACATACTAATATCAAAGCTATCATAAAACAGATCACTCGTAGAAAATAGTTTTTGTCAATTTTGTGCGTAAACATTATTTCTAGTTAGATGTTTATGGTATCTATTGATGACGTCGTATTGCTGAACTTTTAATTTCGGCTCAAGAGAATACGCTTAGTAAATAATTTTCACACTGGCAAAATATTTGATGGAAACGATAGCAAATTGGTTGATAAGTTTGCTCTTAGTTTGGTTTCTGTGTGTTGACTTACGAATTTCAATAAACAAGTTTTATCGTCCGTTTATGCTACGCTACCATATTCACTTAAGTCGAGTCTTGCCCCAAATCTTGAATCATTTTCACGCATATTACTAAAAATTTCTTTCTATGGCGTTTTACAAGTTTATGTACAGTTTCTTGTTTACATATGTAGGGAAAGGGAGGAATATTTCGCGAGTTTAATGACTGGCATATTAGACTCCACTATCTATTTGTTAATTAGCAGCTACTCATTGGAACAGCAGACAACGTACGAATAGACTAACAGACTTGTGAAATTATGTGAGTTTATCGCAGAATTATATATTTTATAGCAGAACAATAACTACTTATTTTGAACAAGCTTTCCGAAACAACGAACAAGAATCGTAAAACCAGTTATTCTAACATGATTTCCGATACCCCACTTTGATACTGCCCTATCCATCCTTCCCTTATTCTGACTTTCTGATTCACAGGTTCCGTATCTAATGTATTAGCGAAAAAGTTGACGTTAAGACCTAATACCGTTATATAATATATAAAAATTATATCCATGGGCTGGCAAGACCTGGTCTTCATCTGGGCCATATATATATATATATATTAATATATATATATATATATATATATATATATATATATATATATATATATATATATACATACACACACACCAGTTCCTGATGCCATATCTGGCCGATCTCAGGTCTGGGCCAGATCAGGTCCAGACACAATTTTTCATACGAGTAACTACCTTTCCGGTTAACAAAAAGAATAAGGCGATATGTCATGTGACCCACTGCACAGTTGCTAGGTGTACCAAACATGTGTTACAATGTACACTGATTATTTCAACCGAAATCAGAATGACCTGATATGAAATAGAATCCGTGTCTCCTGAATGCTGCTATACAACTGCGCTATCTCGCTGACTTCTTCTGTACGTAACACCTTGTTTACTTTAACTATACAATCTGGAAACACAGCAAAAAAAAAAATACTTTTTAACAGACAGTGTGTTAAGGCAGCAAAACGTATTAGAAAATATCGTAATTTTCATTCACCGTATGATTGCTACGAACAGTAAGTGCCCGAAGTGTTCACTTGTAAGTGAAATTGGAATAATGTTTTGTTATCATTGATATTATTATTAGTGACCATTCATACAGCTAATTTCACAAGTCAAGTCTACAACCAATAAAGTCACTAGGGCCAAGTTTTGTTCTGAAGACAATATATTTGAGTGGGTGCTTTGTTTCTGAAGTACAATGCTCTGCCCACCATGTCGTACAATAACGGTAACATAAAGTCATTCGATTAGGTACATAGTCTTATCTCCTAAAAATGAGATATCTGTCCTAGTTTATACGTCTGATAGTTATAATGACTGACAGTAATCAAGAAACTCGGGCTTTGTCCATTGTGTACCATTTACTGATAGTCGACTTGGGAAGATAAAAGGGTCTGGAGTGGAAAGGGGGGAGACATTTGTGTGTATTTAATAACAGCTATACAAATTAAGTAGGGTATCAAGAGTCAGCAGAATTTCAACCAATTTGTGTCCACCTGTTTCCAGTCAGGAAGAATGTAAATATGCGCTCACTACAGAAAATAACTAATTACTACTCGACCACGACAACTAGTCCTCCCATGAGGGGAAGAAGTGTGGTGCTAGTAGTAGGTAGACAGTCACGGGGAGGGGAAATGTACTGCGCCTGACATGAGTTCATGGCACACGGTCAGTGCAGACGTAGCGCTGCGAAAACCTAGCCAGCTGCCTGTGTTACAGTGTTATGGCCGGTGCTGTGGTGCGCCACACCAGTTACGTGCGGTGACCAATGACAACTCAGCGGTAGTTCGCTTTTCTCCCGCGGGACTAGTTGTCGTGGTCGAGTAGTAGGACTGTAATATGTGTATTGGTGATTCTGGATAAATTGAACACTTTTGAACCCCTAACTACTTTTTTATTTGAAACAATGTTTATTTTCCTACAATTTTTTTTTTAAATAAACAAAACTGTCTAGTAATAATTAAAACGTTAACGTCTAAGGTTAAGACAAAAATAATTTTTAATAATTAATTCACCAAGATGTTCTTTAAACATGCTCCCTTTGTCACGAACCACCTATAGTATAATTTTAGCTATTGCTGTTTGAGTTTCACAAAAAAAAAAAAAAAAAAAAACCTGCATGCCCGTAGAAATTATAAGTTAAACATGAACAATTAAAATATATTTCATTTAGAAGTCCACCATAGCCTGTCGTTTTTTCAGTAACAAATGCGAGATTATATCAGTACGTACACACCATATTTGTATGTTTTGTTCCATTAGCAGTTAATTCCCGCTGCACGCAATGCGAAGAAAATTTTCAGCCTGGCAGGGAATAGAACCACAACCACTGGTTTTTAGTCGTACATTTAGACACACAGTGGCCAATAACAAACTTCCTCGTGTTATTTGAGGCATGTCCTAAGTAAAGGGAGGATTTAAAACAGTGGATTACCCCATTACAAGGGACGGACCTGTCTTTCTGGAACATCGTGGAAAATAGATGAGGTGACATTAGGTTCGGGTAGTGGCAGAACGCAGACTATAAACAGGAGGACACCGAGAAAACCCACGACCAAATTTCAACTCCCGCCGCATAAACCAGAAGAGTCAACGTTTCTTCAGTAGAGTTAGTCCAACTATTGTGGTTTTGTTTAGTTATATGTTGTATTGTTAAAATATAAAACCCATAACAAGCTTTACAACAGATTTTTTTTGTGTGGCAATAAACATGCGTAGTGGTCATGAAAGTTATGAAGTTCTTCCTGCAGGAAGCGGATCCTTGCAGTCGTTATTGTAGATTATCCTAATAGGCCTAATGTGTAATTAACCTCAATTTTGCCAGCTGGCACTAATCGGGTTCCTAACATCAAATAAATCATAAAAATATCGTTCCGCAAATGAAACTCTCTAAAACAGATTCAGCTGATATTTACGATTGCCAGTGATAGATAGTTTGCTGATTAGATTTGTTGCTTGTGCTCCTTGAATTTTTTTTAAACTACAGACTGCAACAATGAAATACTCTCACTGATTGATTTATTGAAATTCATGCTAAAGTAAAGGATTTAGCCTGCAACGAAAATGTGTATTTTCAATTCATGTAATTCTTAACTTTGTTATACACACTGCCGAAGCTAAAGAACACATTCCCGAAACTTATATTATGGCGTGTTACTCAGGGGATTTTAACCGACGTCCCATGACTTATCAAATCGATATATAAACATTTATAACACGGCAAACAATTGGCACTTTAAATTGACGTTACATTTTTTTTTTCATTTATTGTTGCTAACCGTTGACTATAGACTAGTATAAATTTTGTCCATCGTTTTCTGAATAAAATTAATCTAGTAAAACGACACATTTTTTTTTGTGGTGTAGAGTATACCTGAATAGGTAACAACGGCACAAAACTGTAAATGACTAAAACTCAACTAGCGCACAACAGCTAGCAGAAAATTTTTAATCCTTACATACTGTGTACTTTACACATTGTAAGTTATAATTTAACTTATCATACCACAAGTACGAGAAAACTAAAATTAATTAAGTGCTTGCTTTGGAATAGTGATATGTAGAATAAATTCCTTGTAAATGTAAACAATTCTATATCACTTAATTTCAATAAGCACTTTTGTTGTTGAAATTTATGTCATCTACTGATACTCAAGGCATTAAATTACTGGTTTTCGTTCAATTATATGAGAGAGTGTATAGATCGTACGATAAAAATTACTATACATATTAATGTGTAATTTATATGTAGCTTGTTATTTCATTATCGCTTTTGTTTTATTTGTATAATTTAATACATTGCAAGTAATTTTGTTTCTAAAAATTATATTATGTACTCCGTAATGTGGTTATGTGATATATAAACAATGCGATTAACGTTGTCATAAAAGTAAAGACGTCATTATTACTATTACTTAATACCTGTCGATTAAGACAAGGGAAAGGTTTGACGTATAATAACGTTTTAGTTCCAAATTTAAACTGTAGATTTCAAAAGCAGACTGATAAGTAGGGAACGGATGTTTTTGCGAAAAGATTATCGCCCCACTTTGTTTCCGTGCCTTACGTGCACATCTGCAGTTTTGCTTCGTGGTCAGCGATTGGATATTTTAACTGTCACGAGCCTTGAGATTCTACCGGCAAATCACAGGCGTGTGGTGTTTGCAGGAAAGTTTTTGTAAATGGCACAGTCAAATTAGATACGGCTCTTCACACAGATATGCCGCCAATGACCATGAAGAAGAATTGCAGATGTGCACGTAAGACACTAAAATGAACTGGGGCAGAATTCTTTTCGCGAAAAACAGGTTCCCTATTAATTGTGACACCACACGCCTGTGATTTGCGGGTACAGCCCCAAGACGCAGTAAGTACAACATCCAATCACTGTCGACGAAGCACGGCTGCAGGTGCGCACCTAAGGCATTCAAATAAAGTGGTGCAAAAATATTTTAGCGAAAACTTTCTGTCGCTACTAATGAGTAGAGACCTGAAAAATTCACATTTTCATTTGGGAACAAGCTAGAATTCCATCAGCTGTAAGTTTGTACAATTTCTGAAATTGGCCTTTGACTTATTTGACACCTCCTGGAAGTCTCTGCGAAATTCGCGATATTTTCTGACAGCTGACTAGACTGAAAGTTACTATAGGCTCGTTCGACGTCTCCCGCTGGCCGTTATTGTTGTGACTTACCGCGGAGAATGCCTACACGGTAGAGAGGCCAATCTCTGTAAAGACGTAACACGTAAATGACAACACACAAAAGGTCGAGGCCAATTGAATAGCAGGTTATGATTTGTTATGTATAGGAAAGTGAAGTTTAGTCGACTACCAAATGATAACGCTAATTTTGCATGTCTCTACTAATACAGACACATATCACGTTAACAGCAAGCAATGAGCATCTCTTGTCTGCTTCAGTTCATATATATTCTTGCAGGCTAGCATACAGGTCTGTGAATCCGAGAATTTCCCCGGTCTCTACTGATAAGTATAAATTGCAGTGGTTAAATAAGGGAATAAAATAATTCAACATATTGCCCTTACTTCTTGGTTTTTTTTTCAGTATAACATATCAGTATTGGCAAAGCAACAGATTCATATATCGTAAACATAGTAACACGTAGAATTAATTATAATTCAACTGGTTCTGATGTATAATGCAGGTCAGCAAGTGGACAGAGTTTTATGGCGGAGGCGGGAGAATCATATGCCAGGTTTTTTCTCCGCACTCGACAGAAATGTGTCTGTTCCTTCAGCAATTCGCAACCACTGGTCTCTGCACAGTTTAATAATATTGTCTGAAAGAAACCTCACATAATATCGCGGCCTTCGAATCACAACCTGGTTTATGAATCAACGCACAGTTAAATTCTTTATTTTCGATGACGAGTCGACAACTGAACTTAATCTTCCAAATAGTTAAACAATTGTAATAATAATAATTACTATACACTTGAAAATTTGCGTTTTAGTTCGCACACAAGATAGAATTCAAACAACTGTAAGTTGGTGTCACATTTGTAATTGGCCCTTGACCTATTTGACACCTCTTGTAAGTCGCTGAACCAATGATAGAATGTCAGGCTCATATCACTGTGTCAGCGAGCAGCCAATGAACAGCTGTTGTTTACTTCAGTACACAGGTATTCTTGGAGGATAGTCTACAGGTCAGCAAACTAATTTTTTCTGTCTGTAATAGTATTCAACTATCATTATTATTTTGCTGGCAATCAGGCAATAGTTCGGTGACAAGCTATAGCCTTTTCCTCAATCGCCTATCAAACCAGTCCTATTCTTTCGAACCCCCCTCACCGTCCCCAACTCCTCCGAAATCAAATTTCACTCCCTCGCCGACCTCCTAAGTATAGCCTGCCTACCTCGCTCTGTTCTGCTCTGAATATTCCCACTATTATTCCCTCTTCGTATATACTCTGCGTTAGTTAATAGGCAGCCTAACTTACCCCATCCTCTTTCTCAATTCGCCACATTGTACACCGTGACCAGATTTTACACACTTGTCCTTTCCTTCAACATCACGGATGGTCGAAAGTTCCCTTACTGTCTTCTCCATTTATCCTTCATCCAACTCTTTGCCCCTCTTTGCATCTTCTCCAGCTCCCGCACCTCCAATTCCGTGTACGGGTCCCACTCTGCTGCTGCAAACTCTGACGTTTGTCTTACGAATGTAATATGTGCCTTTTACTTCACTGCACTACTACTTTACTACTACTACTACTACTACTACTACTACTACTACTACTACTACTACTACTACTACTACTAACTCCCTTTAATAGCGTTCCCAGCATTTCATTCCTAGAGCCCTTCTCCCTTTAGACATCACTCTCTCTACCTTCTCCACCTAAGTTACTCTGCAACATCATGCCTAGGTACTTGTGTTCTCGTTGATGCCTCACAATATATACACATGCATCTTCTCATCACCCTTCCCAGGCCAGAAGCAAAGTAACGACACACTCGCTAGCAACCAGTCAATCGCAACACGTCATTTGCCTGGAGCTAATTTTCCTCGGCAGTCACTCGCCACATGCTTTCTTACAGTCGTTTGGTTTCAAATTCAATAATAGGTACACACATTACTACTCGGCATAATTATTCCTTTGCCTAACAAAATTACAGATTTCCTGTTCAGTTAGTATACTCGCAGTTATCTTTGAACGATTTTTCTGCAATGGAGGTATAAAGAAATCCAAAGTGTTTTGTTGGGTACATGCTATTGTTAGCAAGTGATGCAGAGTCGCATATAACCCACAGTTACATGAAATAACTATGCACTA
The DNA here is from genome assembly GCA_003012365.1 of Medauroidea extradentata. Lineage (NCBI taxonomy): Eukaryota > Metazoa > Arthropoda > Insecta > Phasmatodea > Phasmatidae > Medauroidea > Medauroidea extradentata. The sequence continues at coordinate 44,508 of PNEQ01001545.1, read as the reverse complement.
GAAAAATCAAGAACAAAAAAGAATGAAGAATAAATAAACCAAGAAAGCCAGAAACGTCTGTAGTCAACAAACATACAAGTAATTCAGAGATAGGGATATAGACTGTATAACAAAGAGGACAGTCAAAACATAAAAGGACTAAACAAGATACTTGGAAATGGCGACAATGATGGATAAAGACAACGAGCCAGTATAATTTAACACAGCGACAGAAATGGTTGTAGACAAGACAACACAACGAATATAACACGGATGATAATAGTACGCTCCCTTTGACAACAGATGCCACGTTTCGGTAACTGGTATCTGTTTCCCGTCTTCAGGCACACGAACAATATGAGGAACCTCAACAGACTGACTGTGCTTTGTCATCTTATGCAACAGTAGGTTTATTGTGACTCAGCAACATTCGCTATCTATGAAATATGTCCATCAAAACATTTCAGTTTGTAATAGTTTGTCATACCCATAGTGCGTTTAATTACCTCAAATAAGTATGGCGCCACCTGCTACCCGAGACATTGCACATCGCTCATGTTATGCTCGGTGTCGTACAACTTTAGTAAATTCTGACAGTTCTCACGGACGATGATTGTTTTATGTTGTATGTCTGCTGCAATACCAGTTGACATTTGTGTTTCTAAAATTGACCTGAGATGCCCATTCCAAAGTATGCAGAGTGAATTTTGCCTTGCATCGTGACTAACAATTCATAAAGAAAACAACAAATGACTTCAGAAATGTCAAAATTTACTGAAGTTACGCAAAACAAAGTATAACCTTATTTCTAGGGACGCAGGCGTATGGGAGCACTTTCTCACACCAGAGAGGCTGTTCCTTTCAATATTGCCTAACAGTGTTTTCTGGCTATGTTATGCTGTTCCTTTGACGAACTGCGTCTCTGCTCTTGCTTTGCATGACGAGAGGTTTTTTTTACCCCCCCCCCCTCCGACAACGCGCTGAGCAGTGGTTTTACGCTATGGCTAAAGCACTCGCCTCTTACCCAGACGATTCAAGTTCGATTACCGGCAGGGTTCGAGTCACATTTGGGGATCGTGCCGGGTGATGGCGCTATTCAGCGTGTTTTATCAGGAGTCTCTTGTTTCTCCCCGCCATTTCATTCGTATGCTTCACCGTATTCGCCTCACGTCACTCATCACCAGCGCCGAAAACCTGTCCAAACCGCATAGAGCTGTGCAAATCTTATACCGACAAAGTTTATTCGAAAAAGATTAAAAAATTTTCAAATGGTAGCAATTTAAGTTCAACAGGAAACCATTAAATCATCGTAACAAGTTGTTTTGAATTCATCTTGTGGAGACTTTAGTGTTAATAGCGTCTGTAACTTTTATATGCATTGTGTGATCCCAGGCAAAAGCAAGAAATTGCTATTAGTCTATACTTGGATAGTAACAGCGATAGCTCCTTACGTTAGTTGATTCAAGTGGTTCAAGTACTGTTAAAAGCATTTACTAAGCCCATCACACATACTGAATATAACATTCAGTTATTTGGCACTCTGTTTAAACCTGTGAAGACGTTCTGTCACAAAGAAGCAAGTTATATAGTACAAAAATCAGCAAAATGGATCACTTCAAATTAAAGTTGCAAGTTTTTTTTTTTTTTTTTTCAATTCCTGGGACACACAAGTTCAGGCTGTTCATCGATGCCCAAACTACAGACACAACATCTTTCGAAGAATTGAAAATAAAGAACTTCCATACACTTATATCCGAAAATGTGCAGGCTTATCCAAAATGATATTTACAACTTTTATAGTTTTATTTAAAAAACCGGGGAAAGAAAGAGAATGACGCTGTTTGCGGCACCATGTTCAGACACTTCCAAAGTTTCGTTTGGCGTTTGTTTGTGCAGGTTAGTGACGAAAGTGGCAATCCACCAGCAGATGACAGTGTGTCTAGTGGTTTACCGAGACCAAATCTGACACTCAAGTCCAGCGAAAGTTCCGGACACGTTACAAGGAATCACACAATCAGACGTCCAACTATCATAGAATGGTGCAGGAGGTTCAAGGACACTGTAGGTGTCTTGAAGAAAACAAGCTCTGGACGACTAGACACGAGTGATGCAAATCTGGAACGGGCGCAACAAGCATTTCTCTGGAGTCTCATTAAATCGGTTCGCCTTGCTCCTCAACAGTTGCAGTACCATATGGTGCACAGGATGTTGAACAACAGAATGAAGCTGCATGCCTACAAGGTGCATCTGCTGCATACTCTTCAACCTGATAACTGGTCAAAGCGCATAGCATTTGCCCTTGTTATTATGAGTCACATCAACGAAGATATAGGCTTTCTGGAAAATAAAATTGATTTTCACATACGAATCTAATTTGCATGTGTCCCGATAGGAAATCACCACAATCTGAGGATATGAGGCTCTCAGAAACCCAACTTTAGCATGTAAATTGTGCGAGACAGTCCGAAGGTGAAAGTGTGGTGTGATCTGGTTCATCGCTGTGTGGTGGGGCCCTATTTTTTCCGTGTTGGAACAGTTTGCACTTCCACAGGTCGAAAATATGCAACCTGACAATGCTGCAGCAGGATGATGCTCCTCACCATGGGCCTTGGTGGTTTGGACGACTTTGGAAGACACATTTCCTGGTCACTGAACAAGCAGAGGATAGCCCGTTTCTTTACCCCCAAAGTCCCAAGATATAACTCCGCTTGATTTTTAACCTGCTTTCCGAAGAAGCAAAGTAGGATTATGCGATCACCAAACTTTCTGTGAGTCTGTGTGTCGGTGTGTTCGAGTGTGTGTTCCTAAAAACTTTGAACCCATGGACCGAATTTCGTCAAACTATAGGTACACATACAATACTTAATACCTTACTTAAGTTATATAATTCCGTCACCTATGACGTATCAGGATTTCCGGCCTATCAGTATTTTACCTGCATTATCTAAAACTATTGAACACATAGTTCGCTTGCAAATAAACAGCTATCTTGAGAAAACAAATATGCTGGACCAATACCAGTCGGGATTTAGACAAGGACACAGTACATGTACAACACTCATAAAATATAACATGGACAAAAGAAATCTGACAATACTAACTCTCTTAGACTTTAGCAAGGCCTTTGACTCTGTGGATTATGAAATACTACTTGCAAAACTCAAATCATTCTTTAACTTTTCAGAAACCAGTTTAAAGTGGATGAAGAGCTATTTATATGGTAGGGAACAATGTGTGATAGTTGGTAACTGCAAATCACAGTAGCTAAAAACCAAATCAGGTGTTCCACAAGGCTCCATACTTGGCCTGTTACTTTTTTCGTTGTTCATTAACGATGCACCGCGACATTTAGAAAACTGCCAGTACCATATTTATGCTGATGACTTTCAGATTTATTTGCCATTTAACAGTGTGAAGCTAGTGCTGGTATTGAATTAATGAATAAAAATATCTCGCGCATTCAAAAGTGGTCAGAAATGCATGGTATATTTCTTAACCCGCAGAAAACGCAGTGCATCATTATTGGCTCGAAACAGTTGCTCTGTCAAATAAAAAATACCCGGTTACCGGACGTTTTACTAAACAGTGTCTCCATACCTCTCTCTAACTCCGTAAAAAACCTTGGCTTCATTATGGATGAAACATTTTATTGGAAAGAACATGTGAAGCTTGTATGTAAAAAAACATTTGTAATATTCCACACGTTAAAAAGAGTTTAAAAATTCATACCACAGAAAACGTTGAAACTTTTAGCCGAAATGCTTATTACTCCTATAATTGATTACGCCGATGTAGTTTACAATGATTTATCTGAAGAATTAAATACCTAATTACAAAGAGTTCAAAATTCTTCCATCCGACTAATTTTTAATCTGAAACATAAAGACCACGTATCTAAATTCCGGAATAAACTTAAAAGGCTTGATTTAAAGAAACGTCGTGCAGTACATGTTGCTACACTTCTTAAAAAAGTATTGAGAACAGGGCACCCGGAGTATCTTTCAAAAAGATTCGCTTTCCTGTACACAAACGCTCACAATCAAAATACAAGGGCACAAATACAAAATAAATTGTCTTTTCCTCAGCACAAATCCTTTTACTGTAATAGCCACGAGAGTTTGGAATGATCTCCCTCAGTCGGCCAGAGATGCTTTAACTAATAAATCATTTAAATCCGTAGTAAGAGAATACGTAAATCTTAAATAATTTTACCCTTTACTTCCATCCGTATTGTGTAAAGCTATTTCAGTAGTTACACGAGTATATAACAGTAACTAAAAAGTACCGGTAAACATGTTTTCTATGCTTGCAACTTTGAAATAATTCAATAATTAGCAAGTGAATTTGGTTATAAGGGCTCTTTAGATGTATGAACGTGTGAATGTTGATGACATTGAAACTGTATGTGTGCCGATATAATGTGTGTATATGTATGTGTGTATGTGCATGTGTATATATGTATGTGTATGTACGTATGTATGTGTGTATATGTGTATATGTATGTATGTGTATATGTATGTATGTGTATATGTATGTATGTATGTGTATATGTATGTATGTGTATATGTATGTGTATATGTGTGTGTATATATATATATATATATATATATATATATATATATATATATATATATATATATATATATACGGCTGTGAATGTGGTACATTGACTTGTATAAATATGATCTGGTTTTTATGAGTATCTCTAATTTTTTGTGTATAAGTGAATGTGTTTTGGGCTCTATAGACGTTTTGCGTGTGAATTTTGATGGATTTGAAATTGTTTGTGTGCAGATGTATTTTTACAGGGATGAATGTGATACATTAAATAGGAAAATGTGATCTTAATTAAATTAAATAAATTTTCGTGGATATGTGAAAACCTTTTAACCCACAAAAAAGCTATAGTGTCTAAAGTTTTATTTTATCTCATCCTTTGTATATAGAATCAAAATGTTTTGAATCCAGTGTAAAAAATTGTTACTTGCACTTAAAACTTCCTGATGTAATTATTAATTAACGTGTTAGAGTGATCCATTAATTATGAATAGCTGGAATCTTTGTAGCCCTATTCGAGTGAATGAGTATTTATCTGTGATGTACTTTTTTTCAGTGTTTTATTTATTTATTTTTTTTTTGTAATTAAGGTTTAGCTAATTTTTAAGTTCACGTGGTAAAACCTCTAATTTCTTTTAAATTTAAAAAATTGTTAAACAAAAATTCTACTTGTTATTAGTTGTAAGCACTTAATGTTTAATAATATTCAAAACTGTATGTAATTTAAGTGGTTAAGTGTAAGAAAAGGTGAAATGCCTTAACTTCGCCACATTATTAATAAAGACGTTATATTATATTATTATATTATGTATTTCATTTATTCATTGTTCATATTTTGAATATGGCGGCCAGGCGATTTTAACATTTTTCTATATCACTATATATCTAAGGAATCGAATTTTAGAATTTCATCAAACCCAGCATACATAAAGTATACAGAAAGAAGACTTTACTTTTTGCGTGCTTCGTTCATGTCGTGTATGATGTCTACAAGATGTCCAAGGAATTATTTTTCAGGATTTCATAAAACTCGTTACACATATGGTACTATTTAAGATGAGTGGTATTCTTGTGTATTTTGTTCAAACCGTGTTCACTATATCAAATTGTTAGCTATTTGAACATTTTATTATCAAATGAAATGTCTGAGCACCATTTTCGAAAGTTTCTTCAGACTCGGCACCCATTAAGTACTAAATAATGTAACATGAATTTAAGGATGTTGGTTTATGTTGTGGTAAGTTTTATATCCCAATTTCAAAGATTTTACTACGTGATTATTTAATGTTAATACATGTATGATAAAAACTAAATTACAGGATATATAGAAGGCACTTTTAACTAATATTTACACATTTTATTATCCATCTTCGATTTTACTATTCTTTATTGTTACAGGTCCATCATGTTAGAAAATAGCATGAAACTAAATTACTATATCATTAACTAATATTTATTGTTGTACGTGAACTATTTGAACATTTAGGTTTAAGGTTATGATCTGTCATTTATTTTAAACAATTACAAATAACTCAAACATTTTTAAACTAAATGCTTTGTAAAAATTTGAGACTGTGTACAGTCATACGATACACAATTTTGTTAGAGCATTTTTAAAAATAATGAACCGTTTGCTAGCATATAATTATTTTGCTTCATTTGGGCTTATTTTGAAAACAAAATATTGATATTTCAGGGAAAAAAAATATAAGAATCCGTTTGGTGTATTGCAACGGAAAAATTCAGATACAAACGATGATATATAATCGTTAAAACTGTAAGAATAAATTTTGGATATATGTGTTAATTTGCGTTAAAAAATATTTTTGAAACCACTGTTAAACTAAAGAGCGAGGCCGTAACTGGAACCACGTTGAGAAAGTCTAAGCATATGGAACTTTGTGAAGGATGTGGTGAATGAGACCGTAGTTTGGAATCTGCAGGAACTGTGTGTTCGCATAACAGTAGCAATTTAACAGGCCCTTGAGGACGAGCTAGGACGTGGGCAGACCTAAAATCACACTTTGATATCCTGCGTGTCACAATTAGCGTATATATCGAGCTCTGTTAGATGACAATTACAATCTGTGCCGAAAAACGCCCATTCTTACCTTCCCCAGTTTTCTAGTCTCGAGCTATCGAAGTTGTAAATATAGTTTTGAACAGCCTGTATTACAGTATTTTTACCTTACAAAATCCCAGCATAAGAATATGGCGGCTTGAAAACAAGAATGCGTGGTGATTCGTGTAGAATACGTTTCTAGTTTATACGGATTGGTGTGATTTATATCATCACTATTATTATTATCATTATTATTATTATTATTATGAGAATATTTATTTCCTAGTTTACGTCATATTTGAATGTTTCACGTATAGCAGATGTGCTATGAACTGAATCTGATTTATTAGCGTACACCACTGCAAGCTCCTAAGTATGTACGTTTCCTATAATAACGTTTTTCATTTTATAAATATCACAGTCAGTCTCTGCTGCTGGAAAAATACATTTTTTACCGAAATGTCGCTCATGTTTAAGGAAGTCTGCCTTTTATTGCTCGTAATTGCGTTACGTCCATTAAAATGTTTCGCGGTATAATAGGGCCAAATAAACTTTGTTTGAAGTTTCGGCGTGGAGCACACTATAATAAAAATATTTCCTGATGAAATGTGTGCCGTTTTATATTGTGTTAATGAACTATGTATTGAGTTTGACAACAGAGTTTAAGAACATCTTGTATATTCGCTATGTATGCAAAAATTATTAATATTATTTTGTAATAATACAGAATTTTTGAACTAATAAAATAAAATAAATGTTTATGCAAGTTTATGAATTCATGGCAGCAGTAAAATTACTACAGCAACAAAATATATCCGGAGTCGAATCTTCGATTATCGCCGACATCGCGAAATTCATTCTGGCGCTGTTGAAATAACTGTGTTATCTGATTTCCAAATAACAAAGACTACTTTGTGATTTCACGTGCTGACTTTCCCAAAACGTTATTATTGACAATTATATCCATGGAGTTTGAGCAAGACATCACTCGCACAATAGGACGTTTGTCACAACATTTAAACAATTTTGCACACGGCGTTACCAAAATTTCTGGCATGCAATCCTTCTATTTGGAAGAACCAAAAAAGTCTGAGAATTAATTAACTGATAGCAGTAAAGTTACATACACGTTTATACACAACTCTTTGTTCGAGCTGATGAGGAAATTTCACCTACTTATTTTTTTAAGCGAAACTTAATTACTGCATACCACCAATCCCTCGATAGATCGCAACTCCACAGTTACATTGCTATAAAAATACACACGGCCATTAGTAACTGACACAGGCCAATTTTCTAACATTTTTTCTGTGATACCGTCTAGAGTAATTATTGACATAATGGATTGTTACAGCTATCACAAAGAAATGCTTAGATTTCCTCACGGTTTATCTTGAGATAACAACGTTTCTTGCCCGCCAACGTCTCTCGTGTATTGACATCTAACCAGCTCGCTTTCAGCAGGCGGTATCTACCGGCATGTTGGTTCATATAGTTTGCTCTTCTCTACCTGAGTAACATTCAGGTTTTAGACTGGGAAGGGGTTTCCTGTCTTGACCAATACCACAATTATAATGTACATCACAAAAATAGTCTGTATGAAGTAATTACAATGTATGTCACACCACCCGAACCATTCGAAACTAAGTGGCTCCGGGGGAATGAGGTTTTTTACGGGTGGGGACAAATAGAAAATACGCGCTTTTTAGGTATCGCATACTACAGTATTCCAGGTGTATATCCATGTATAGTCCGATACACATTGCATTGTATTGCATATTACAGGAATTATCCCTCCACCCCCATAATACTGTAATTTGCGATACTAAATTTATTCCGCCTCATTACGCAACTGCTCATCATTATATACATTACCGTTACAACAACCCCGTGTTCTCTCAACGGTTCTATATTAGTATTTTCAAACTTATAATTATCTATTTAACATACGTATAGTACATACCCCATGGCAGCCGTACACTACTAATTTTAATTTTTTTTATTTCAGATTATTTTACGTGCACTATTACGAACCGTATCACTAACACCTATGCATCACTTCCGTATTCCTAAATTCAACAAACGTCGATGTTTATAAGAAAATCCTATAAGAAACATTTATATTTCCTTTCTTAACAAACTTTATTGGAATCATTATTTTGAACTATTCCTATTAATTTTACGGCAAAAGTTACGCCTCTTGGCAGCAGTTTTGTAGAACTCTGCACTAAAGGGGTCACTTATGACTTAGTTGCACGATTTCGTTGTGACGCACGCGGTTTGGAGCGATAAAAATATGATATGTTTTTCTTTTTAAGCGTACTCGACTCTGTAAGTGTGCCAAAATTCAGTTTTGGACAATTTTTTTTGGAGGTTGAAACCTTCGTTTCCTGGTCTATGATGCAGCGGAAGTCCATCGGAGTAGGCGAGAAGCGTACACGAATTGTGTCTCCTTCCATTTAATTCACACATTAACACCTACAAGAATGCCTCAATGTTCTGGCCTCCATTTTCCACACACAGTTCGCAGCGACGCACCGTGTTGTACCGAACACTTCTAAAGACGCCCTTCGTGTCGGAACTGTTGCCAGCAGCTGTGACGATTCGCCCGACAATATATTCTTCAGTTTGCAATTTGGTCTCATAACACGGCCTGCATCAGCCTACAAAAGAAGAAATCCAGTGGGTTAAGGTCGGGTGAATGTGCAGGCCACGCAATGGTTCCACCTACCATTGTCGATCGGTCGGTCAGGTACTTGGGGACGATATGTACTCGATGGGTTGGGGCACTGTCATGCTGTAACCGCATCTGTTGCCTTGCTTGAAATGACACCACCTCTAATTATTCCGGCGGAGTTTCCAGTAGGAACACAAGATAAATATGGCTTTCCAGGTGGAGCGGAAGTATGTAGGTTCACACCAACACATCACCTATGACACCAGCCCACACATCGACGCTGAATCGCTGCTGGTGACTATGGGTAAATATGGCATACGAATTAACATCTGACTGGACATGGCTATAGCGCGAATTTAATATGCCATCCTGTTGGAAGAAAGCCTTGATACTAAAGAGAATGTTTGTTGCAAAACCAGGTACATCCTGGGGATATGCTCGAGATTTCAGTCTCATGCGAAGGGGAAGACGAGTGGTCTTTTTCATGACATAAAAATTGTTCGGTTTTTCAGTAGTTGTTAAAAGCGACAAAAATTAATAAACTTTTCCTTATGTCCTGAAAAACACCACCCGGCTTCCAAATCGCGTGCGACTGAAAACTTCAGCTCCTAAGTTGGTGCAAGAACTCTGCAAAATGGTGTTGCCTCGGAAAGTCGGCCAGCCCAATGCTGTACATCCTCTGCAAATGATATGGATACAGCATCTGCTCGTGCAGTACTTGCACAACAGTACGCTCACTGATGTTCAGCCTGTTGGTGACAATGTGCGTACTGACGGTTGGATTGTCACTTGTGCTTCGGTACATATCGTTAGTACACGGCGTAGACGCCCAGTATTCGATCTCGTCACGTCCATGTGACAAGTCTCCCACAAACGGTGGTGCAGTGCAGTTAAATGTTGTGTGATGAAGCTGCATTCTGTTGTGCTACCCGTCGTGCAGTCGGCCCCTCTTCGCCATACACAAGACGTATGTCGGTGAGTTCATGCCACGAATAATGTTCTCAGGGCCGTATCTACTGGAAAAGGGGGGGGGGGCAAAGGGGACAAGTTCTCCGGTTGGCAGTCTGAAAGGGCGGCAAATCCTGCAGGTTCAAATTACTACTGCTCTTTAAAATTGTGGACAAATTGTAGACGGGCGGCAAAAAGCATTTTTGCTCCCCATAGGAAAATCTGTAGATCCGGCCCTGCAGTATTCTATGACAACGCAGTGCACGACCTACAACTTCAGGATCACTAACACAAATGGCGATTTCCAGCGCTGTTCGAAAACGTGCTCAAACGTCACATGCACCGCATTCGACTCCACAACACGCCATTCTGAGTGTAAGAGGTTTACCACACAGGCTGCACATTCGCAAAGGCGCCACTAAACCCCCCCTCCCACCACCATTTTACCCTCCTTTCCGCCAATACTATGGGTAACAGATTTTCAAACACACATCGCCGGAGGATGTTTTACTTACAACAGCGACAACTGCTTTTATTTACACGTGCTCCGCGCCGGGGATCAAACCCTCATTGCCTCGGTTGGAGGCAAGCAATGTGTCCGCTTGACCACCGCGGCCGTTATAGTAGTAGTGCCAGATTAGTTGCATAACCACACAGGCGTTGGGTAAAGCCATCCCTATCTACTCTCAGATACTTCGGTCACTGTTATTGGGGGAAAGGTTGGTTGGAGAGTGTTTTACTAAGGCGATTTTGTGTTTGTTTAACACACGTCCTTTCATAAGCAGACATGATACCACGATATGTTGTAGTTACGAAATATAATACGATCGCAATCCCGCGTACCCCATTTTACTACGAAGGGAGCTGATTAGAACCAATTTCACGTCGTCATGAAATCATTCTTCTTCTTATCCTCGAAGACGTATCCGTATGTTTTTTTCTCTGCTATATACTCAGTGGTTTACCGAAGTTTTATTACAGTCTATTCTGCACAACCATTTTCACGTGGCCGTTCTTCCTTATTATTAGAGCCACGATTTTATGGCGAAAAGATTTTTGCAACATTCTGTTTCGATGCGTCATGTGCACACCTGCAGGTCTGCTACTTCGTCTGTGATTGGATGATTTTACTCTCACTGGCCTTGGCAAATTATAGACGTACGGAGTCACAATAATCTTATTCTGATTGGTGCAGTCAAATGAGAAACGTGTCTGAACGAAGACACGCTGCCAATAACCTTGAAGCAGAAAAGCCGATGTGCACGTGAGTCACTGAAACAAAGTGAGGCAAAAATCTTTTCGCGACAAAATCGTGGCCCTACTTATTATCAAAGATAGGAAATTTTGCGAAAAGATTTTTGCATCACTTTGTTTCACGTGCTCATCTGCATGGGATTTGTGGCCAGTGATTGGATGTCGTAACACCCAGCGTCTTGAGGTTAAACCCGCAAATGACAGACGTGATGTGTCGCAGCTATCCGTGTACTGATTGGCACAGTAAAATGAATAACAACTCTGCACAAAAGACTCTTGTCAATAGCCATGAAGTTGAGCTGCAGGTGTGCACGTAAGGCACTGAAACAAAATGGGGCAGAAATCTTCTCAGCAAATTTCCTGTCCCTATTTATCATACTTTTTCGGCCAAACTGTTAATACGTAAACCCTACCTTACTTTTCATAAATACTTGCCCCACAAAGTTTTCAGTCGAATTTAGACTCATCATGTTAATGGGCTCAACAGGTTAGCAGAAACTTTTTGGACTGAAAAGCTGACCTTGACGCGCGCATCAAGAGCTGCATCACCATTACGATACCAGCACTGGACTTTCGTTAGAGATGGTGGTTTATAGCAGGAAAACTTGACTGTATGTTGGATTTCAACACACATTCAGCTTACCATAAGATTACTGGCTTTAGCTTGTACTTTGAGTTGTTACCCTATGTGACTAAGCCAATAAGAATACCGATATTGTAATATTTGATGCTTGTTATTGGTCTACAGACAACTACGTCGTGTCAGAAGTACATTACCGAATCATATATGTTGCAAGAAACTATAGCGTTTTTAAGGATATGTTGACAGAAAATATTTTCGCTGTATACCATCATATCTAACTATCGTGCAAGATTTACGCTGAGCAGTTTTCAATATGGAGTTTTAATCAACGAACACATATCTGGCACTGGTGCAAAGTCTGTAGAACAGTTTCGTATGAGATTATTACGTTTCCGGCAGTCTGATAACTCTAAAGTTTCTGTAAATAAAGTGTAACAACTAAGACACAGTATAGAACTATTTTACCGATGTCGTTTTTCGTAGAATAGCCTACATATATAAAATGGAAATGGAAAATTAAAAATTATCGTTGAGTGTTTTATGAATACTTTAATGATTTTCGTAAACAAACGCTGTGTAAACACAAGAAGTTTGTTTTTATTTTACTAGGTTTTTTTGTTACTATACGGACTGAGGTTGGCGTAGCTGTCAATACTCGCATCTACCACCCAGGCTGTTCGGGTTAGACTCCCGGTGGGTTCGCCCCGAGTTGTTTGTATGTGAAAATCAAGCCGGACAATGCAGCTGGTCGACGGTGCAGGGTTTTCTCGAGGATCTCCCGTTTCCTCCACCCCATTATCCAGGTGCTGCTGCATACTAACCTCACGTCCCCCCTCACCGGCGGTAAAATACCTAGATGTTAAGGGCGTTGGACCCGTAAATTTTATTATTTTTATATTTGTGCCAAACACTGTTCAACTTTTGCACATCAGATAACACGTCATTTCCCCAAATAAAAAAAATTAGGCCCCATAGTTTCAGCATAATCACTCATTAAAGTCACAAAATGACTGTTGTGGTGTAGCCAAAATAAAAAAAGTAATTATCTAATGAATTCAAAATTACGGGAACTGAAAGTCAGTGTATCAATGCATTTTATGACATGTTTGACAAAAGTTACTTTTGAATATTTTAGTAGTAGCCAAAAGTCGAAGTTATGCAAACATTTACCCATTTTCATCAATTTTTTTAAAATACAAAAATTTATCGCTTTGTGTTTAAAAAAAGTGTCATGAAGTAGCTCACATCATTAAATATCTGCATGAATTATCTTGTTTCTGGAAGTTAATTATTTCTGATTATTTTGGCTACACCGCAACTGCCATTTTGTGACTTTGATAAGTGATTATGCTAAAACTATTGGACCTAATTTTTTTTATTTGGGGAAATGACATGTTATCTGATGTGTAGAAGTTGAACAGTGTTTGGCACAAATATAAAATTTTGAATTTTTACGGGTCTAACGTCCTTAAGTGCAGACCAAAATCACTTCACTTCCATACTCACGTGGCAACAATGTATTTTATTCTGTCTGACGCTCTGTCCCTAGTAACCTAGCCAACCGACAAATTAAAATGAAGAAGTGTGGGCTGTTCACGATGAAGTGAGCACTGCTTAAATTTTTCTTTCAGTTATTTTGCATTCATCTTAGCTTATTTCAGTATAAAAACTATCATGAAACTAAAAACCAGGGTAAAAGGTTTCACCACCCTGAAAACCAGTCACCTTTGACCCCAGTAAAAACGGTTATCGGTTATTTATAAGCGTTTGATTGTGCTCAGTTCAAAGTAAACAGACTATACTCTGTTACTTACCGTAAACGCGAAGTTGAAGACGTACATGAAGTACTTCACGCACATTATTCCACAGCCCATAGTGAATTTCTGCATGTTTTGCTTTGCAATAAAGTAATTCCTCCCACACTACAGCGAGTTGCGACCTGGCGAATCACCGTGCCGGCTGAAGGCAACTGAGATTCTCGGCACCTGGGCCGAGTGCTATATAGTGATATCTGCTGATGTTATCTTTCACGCGTCCCAACTACGGCGATAACAGGCAACAGTGTTTAGTTCTCTGCAGGGGCGTTTCAGCTCTCAGCAAGTCTCAGTCGAGCCTCGTGGTCGAACTTGGACACCAGCGAACTTGTGTGTTATTAGTTATTTGTGGATGAATTCGTTAGTTTTCGAATAGCTACGGAAATAAAACAATCTCCGAAACAGTCAAGTTCATATTCTAAGTCATGATTCGTTATAGCTTTTCGAGACACTGGCAAGTTAAACACAAAGGAAGAAAAATATTCTCATATCAGATTTATCTCGTGCTTGACTAATGCGAGCGAGCAAACGCAACGTTAATGGGACGGTTCACGAATTTGCTCCAAAATGGCACCTTTTGTTCGAAAATACCGAGAATGGTAATTAAGTAAGAACAAATTAATTACTTATGCAGAAAATAGACAGTTCGTAGATTTTTATGATGCATCATACACAATAGATTCACTCGCCCAAATTGTGTAAAAAAAAAAAAAAAAAAAAAAAAAAAAAAAAATTGTTTAAGTTTGACTGTATTAGCTCCACGAAGTGACACTATTTGACGGAATATGAGTAGGGACTGGAAAATTTCGCGAATTCAATTACCTGTAGGCTAGAATCCATTGTAGGCCTACTATGAATACTCGAGCCCCGTCGATTCGTTCATTGTCTGTTCCACTGAGTAGCAGCTAGTGGACAAATAGTCGGGGCTTAGGTATGTATAGTACAATGGATTAGCCTACAGGTAATTGAATTCGCGAAATTTTCCAGTCCCTAAATATGAGTGTAATTATGGTGCGATGACTGAAATCTAAGTTTTAAACAGTAATTTTTACTTGCCTTTGTGAAATGTATTAATGCTAGCTTTGTTATTCAATCCAATATATTTGTATGATATTATTTTCTTTATATTCGTATTCGTGAGGACCCGGGTTCGATCCCTAACTCAGCCATCCTAATTTTAGTATTCTATGGTTTCCGGAATTCGCTCCAGGCTGGTAGCGGAATGGTTTTTTTAAGGGCGTTCACGTG
This sequence comes from Medauroidea extradentata, assembly GCA_003012365.1. Lineage (NCBI taxonomy): Eukaryota > Metazoa > Arthropoda > Insecta > Phasmatodea > Phasmatidae > Medauroidea > Medauroidea extradentata. The sequence continues at coordinate 29,386 of PNEQ01001545.1, read as the reverse complement.
GCAAAAATGCATAATTTTATATTTGTTCGGCATTTTGTTCCTTTTATAGACATTATATGTTACTACATTTTCCACGTACATGTAGAATTTTTTTAGCACTCATAATCGCCCCATAGCGACATGACAAAGTAAAAATTTGCAAGTTACGGGAACAGAGGTATAAGAAAAACAAAAATACTTACTCAAATGAAATAATTTACACTGGAATTAAATATTATGGGCCATGTGTTAAAGTTTTAAAAACACACATTGAAATTATTTTGTTCTTTAACAATCTGAAAATGATTAAAAATTACATCATTTGTGGCAATTTATACATAAAAGTGTGTTTTTTAATATTGTATCATATGGTTAGTGATGGTGAAATTTCGCGAATTCAATAACCTGCATGTTAAAATCAAATATCCTATGCATTTTCAAATCCCGATAATTTGTCCTCTAGTTGCTACTCAGTGGAACAACAGACAATGAACGAATAGACAGAGCTTGAAAATGAGTAGGATATTTAATTCTAACATGCAGGTCATCGAATTCGCGAAATTTCACCATCTCTACATATGGTGCAAAATATTTAATTTCAATATAAATTATATAATTCAAGAAGTCGTATGTTTCCGTAACTTGCAAATTTTGACTTCGGCATGCCGCTATGGGAAAACTACGAAAGCTATAAAATATTTACAGTTGGAAAATGTAGTCACGACGTCTGTTAAACGAACACTATGTCATGCATATATAAAATTATGAATTTTTACACGGGAACACCCTTAACAATGGCAACGTCTGACTCCTTTTCAACTTCCTGTCTATTTGAATGAAGTTACGTGCCACCGTCTCTTAATGACCTTGCTCCCAACGATACGTAAAGCCCAGTTATCTTATCTTACATTGGCTGTAAATTATTTCATTGTGGATAATTTCATTTGAAAACTTCTTTAAACTTTCACATAGTTTTTTGTTTGTGTTTCTGAATTTTAAAACTTATTATCAAACAAATGGTGTGTGCTACGAAAAAAAAAAAAAAAAAATTTAAAGCCCCGCATTTGCTACCCACATTTCGGCGGTAGCTTATGTAGTAGATTGGTAGTCAACCTTAACGTCGTTGTTATCATTACTAATTATGGATTTCAAAAATAATTTCTGTGACTGGAAATAATTCTTCGTGACAGTCTTAACGTGCATCATGAACTGACATTCCTTTAAAATATGCAGGTGACGATTGTAATAACAGCTCCTTGATCCTGGTATATTGTTTAACGAACTATAATTGAGTATAGCCTATAAATCGATTAAAAATTACGAAGTTGGTTAACACATACAACGTTGAAAAAGTAGGTGGTTCTATCACTTTGCATTTTTGATTAATGTTGAACTATTTTCAATTTTTAAATAAACCTACATTATTGTTCTTAACTGAACATTAGCTTAATGTCATGATACAGTCAAAACATTTGTAAAAATATAATACAAAAATAAACACTATACTTAAAAATAATTACGCATCAAATATCGTCAGGTTGTAAAGAATATTTAGGGCTAACACTTCGTTAAACAATTGTATCGTAATTCGTAAAGCTCTACAGTACAGTTAATGCTGGAGGTGTTTTAGATTTGAATACGACTTGAATAAACTTTAAATGAGTAAGTGTACGTTTTTACAGTTGGTACCGTCAGATTAGCAAAATCTTTATGCAATTTGTAATAGGTAGGGGCCGGTAGTTTACGCGAAAAGATTATTACACCTTTTTTATTTCAGCGCCTTACGTGCATTTCTGCAACGCTGCTTGTTATTGGCAGCGTGTCTTTGTGTAGAAGCGTCTGTTTTTTCACCGTGTCAATCAGAACAAGGTTAACTACGACACCACAAGTATCTGATTAGCTTATATAACCCCAAGACGCCGAGAGTTAACACACATCCATTGACCACGAAGCAGAGCTGCAGGTGTGCACGTAAGGCATTGTAGTTGGTTCAAAAAATACTTTCGCGAAAACTACCAGTACCTAGGTATAAGCAAATACGCGATGAAGCTTGAGGCCACTTAACATGGAAAACTTCTCAAGTATTATTAGCACCTAAACATTATTGTTCATTGATAGCAATTATTTTTATTGCATTATTTAAGCAAATGTTTACCATTTGAGCTGCTTGGAACAGTGCTGTCAAGCGTTGCTAAGCTAGGAAAATTTGCTATATTTCTAAGAAAATCACATTGCTTCCCTTTACAGACTAGGCCTATATGCTTGGTAAGTGGTTTGTGATGTGTTAAAATAACACATTTGTCAAAAAACAATTGTAATTTTTTTAAATACTCGATCTCACAATCACATACATTGCTTCTAATTTTTATCAATAAATAGTGTGTATCGGTGGTAATGATATAGAAATTTGTATTTTGAGAATGATTATTTATTGGTAGGAAATTGTTGTTTTATAAAAACGAATCAGTTGAAATGTCAAAAAGGACTGGCCAAATGTTTTGTGAAAAATTGTACCCACAACTCTGTTGCCTAATAGCTCATAACTGTGTATACTTCTGGTCTTAGTTCATTCTCTTCGTACTTTCTAAAGAAATATTTAAAACTAAAACTAAATCGTTCCAACTTGCATGATTTTTGTCAATTAAGAAATACATATGTTATGAAAGTCTAAATTGCTACACAAAAATTTGCGTTTCCATACTACCAGCAAAGAAATAATTCATTAACCCAAACTTTTTTTTAGCTTTGTTTATTTGATTACTTCTGCCAAATTATTTAACGAAAACAATTGGGTATAGTACACATGTCCATCAACCACCAACATAAATGTCTGTTTAGAGTTTTAGTTTGTCATTCTTACAAATAACCTGGAACAATCAAACTACTTTACTTCCCAACAATAAGTCAGAAGAATCAATTATTAATATAAACACCATTTACAATACGCCAAATGTTTATTCGATCACGTAAAAATTTTTGTCACATGCTGAACACAGAATTTCACGACGCTTATATCATCTGCAGCTGTATCACGTACAACAGTACACCATGGTTTAAAAAGCTTCGTAACGGAAGACAAACAATAGCATTGAGCATTTAGTATTTGTATCGACAAAGATATCGAGCTCAGTTACGTTAAATGAACAGTCGCAGGCAAATACCAATGTTCGAGAGAAAACAAAAATTCGAAAAGTAATGAGTTTTCTTCGTCGAAAGGAAACAAATCAGATTATTCTACCTGCACTGTAAAAAATTCCGCGAATCCTCGGGAAATTTAATGAAAACATACCGTAACATAACGAAAATGCCTTGTTTAATTTTATGGAAATTTTCTTTTTAAAATTATTTTACAGAATCGGCTTACAAAAATATTGCGCCTTGAAGTTTGTTTATTGTGAATATTTTCGTTTCAAAATTTTATCTTGGGGTTTTCTTCTTCAACATATACATAAGTTAAACGTATTTTTAGTAGGCTAGAAAAAAATTATTATTATGTTGCTAATGGTTTCCTACATGACCTGCAGAAATATGTTTACGGAAATGTTGTACCTGACCAAACCGAAATATCCGTAACTCTACGAATATTTGTGGATATTTTTTTACCTGTACTTTAAGTAACTATACAGAGAAATTTTCTAATATAGTGTGGACGATCCATCCGTATTTGCGAACGAAGCACGTTTTGCACGAAGACAGATACATGTACGTCTAACAGTCTTGAGAGATGCCGATCTCTCACTAAATCTCGCACAAGGTGGATCTCGTACGAGAACAAGAGACAGAACATATCATTTATGGTGCAAGGCCATACAAGCGCGGAATGAAGGAACGAATGATTCTACCAACAGTATATCGACAGTTCGTGTTTTTTTTAAAACTAAATTCGTGTAATTTTCCTAATATAATAACTATTGAATATCCTCAGAGGCCGTCAACCAGTTACCTGCAAGGAAAGAATTTTCGACGCGATATATATGCGCAATATTTTCTTGATGTTCTTGCTTGCGAGTCCGTATAGAGGTCTTATACAGGGTTAGGGCCAAAATTTTACACCGTGCAAATGCTGATATAAAGTGAGTTCTTTATATACGTATACCTGTTCACAGTACGTAGCTAATTTTGTGATATTCCATTTTCCAGAATGTTAACATGCTCACTACAGAAAAATAGTTCAAGAGTAGAGTATGCGGTAGAATTATTTTAATTAACCATCGAAACGTACATCATTTAAAAACTTCACAAATTTACATTCACGACAACGAGAAAAATTACAGACTAAAATAATTACTTAATGTCGTACCAACACAAACTAAATTATGATTTTAATTAAGAACACTTACTAGCCAATCTGACGTGAGGAAAATATATCGTTATACTTAGTTGACAACTTGCCATTATGTTTTGTAATCGTTGCTAGGGTGTTTCAGTACCAAGCGAGTCTTCTATCAAAATTATCGGAGATCGTTAGACTCTATATTTTTACGAATGTTAAACTGGAGGTATTTTAAATATCAAAATACAGTTCAATTTATGCACGAAAAACTGTGCAGTAGCCAAACCAGTCGCTTTTAGTACTAACAGTGTGAACCCTAATTAAAACAGGCTGGTAATCTCTTATCTCAGGAGTGTTGAAACTTGGACTCTGGAATCTCTCGAAGTTATTGTAGTCTTGATAAACAGCGAGCCTCACATCCACGCGTCACATTCCGTTGACTTTCCTCATACCTTACTCGTCAAAAGTTCAAGACCACGCCGCTGAATAATAAAATATATCCTACGACCTATAATTTGGCCGCAATAACAGTGTAAATTTATTTCTCACACTTTACGTGTTAAAATATATTCGTCCCGTTATTTCATTACGTTAAACAATTTATTGTCGAAGTAACGCATTTTTACACATTGAAACACAATACTTAACTAACAACATTTTAAATTTAAACATGAATTATTTAGTACACTCCAAATTGTTGCTAGTGAAACCTCAATATTTTTCTACAGTTTTACAAGGGTCGTACGTAAGATGTCAGGAATAAATTTACATGGCTGTTGAAGCAAAATTTTAGGTTCTACGAAATGTCCTATTATTTACTGTCATAGTCTTACAATTTTAGCAGGTACTGTAGAGGCCATTGGGCCTCAGACTGCAACGTACTCCGATCTATCCAGCGGATGATCTAACTGAACTAATTTGAATTTACCTGTCACTGTTTATTCAGGCCGCTTCGTAGTTGCGTTCTCCTGACCACTCTCTCAGGTGTCTAAATCCCAAATCGGAATTATAGTTACATATTTGCTAAAATTCCTGGCAGCCGCCATCACACGAAACATTGTGAGTCCAGTTATTTAGAAAATTTTCGCCCGACTGTTGAGAAAGAAAATCATGCAGGTTTGCAGGATGCTAATCGCAAGTTCTGTATCGTTGTGTGTGTTCATTTTTTTTCCCAACGAGTTCGCTTCAAAACGACATTATTTTCTTATTAAATTTTCGTTGTAACTTATCCTTCACCATTTCACGGTTTTGTTGCATACAACAACGGTCAATGAAGGCAAGGTCTTGATACTGAGGAATAAAATGTGACTCCTTGTTTGTCGCAGCACCAGTAGTCATTTAGTGGAAGGTTTGTCTTGTTTTATGTTTAGCTTAACAAAATTTCCCAGCTTAAAATGTGTAGTCGCTATTGAAATTGTCTGTATTATTAAAGAAAAAAATTGAAAATCTAGAGCATGTATATGCAATTTATATTGGAACTCATTTTCAGTCATAAAATTTAGTTTTTCAATGTAGAAATATGTAGCCGGTGAAGACGGTGTCAACTATGCCTAACTGTTGGCATTTTTATTATGTTTCTTTTTTTTTTTTTACAGAATGTGTATTTTTTTTATCATTTCTATGATAAACAGTTCGACAAATATGCCAATGCATTTATGGATACGAAATATATCTACAATTATCCATAATTTTATATAAATAATTGTAAAAATTGTAACACTGTAAGATGTAAACAGGATAAATCTTCCACCAAATTACTACTAGTGCTCGGTGACAAAAAGGGAGTCACTTTCTCTTTCTGGAGAGAAATTTGCAGTGTCAAGACCTCTTCAGCTTAGACCATGCATACAACAATCGAATTTTTTATATTTGGTTTATGGATTGTAGTTTTCATGTTTCTTAGAAAACATTCACTATCATGGTAGAGGTCCACGCCCCACGGGGAAAATGTGAAGGGGTTCGGCAAGAGCCTGAAATTAGGAACCATCCCGTCATTCAACTGGAGTGATTTCCGAAAACCTTAGAAAATCGAAATCAGGATGGAGGGAGTCGGGAATCTAACCAGGACCTTGCCGAATGCGAGGAGAGTGTTTTACCAATACTCTGCCTCGCTCGGTGGGTAATATAAAAGTATTTGAAGGAGCATGATTACATAGATTTCAAGACGAAAAAGGCATAATTTACGTTAGCATAGTAAATTAAGAAATACGTCTCCTGCGAATATGTTGCTCGCTCGGTGCCTGTGAAAGCTCAGTTACTTAGAACGATTCTTACTCACTGGAGGCCATCCGCGTCTAACCAAGACGATCCGGGTTCGATTCCCGGTATGTTCGCTCTTGATTTCCTAATGTAGGAAAAGTTGCGGACATTGTCAAGTGCTGACCAGAATTCTCTAGAATCCACTACTTCCTAACTAACCGCTTACCATTCATCTTCTCCTCTACGTGGGGATCCGATATTTTATAGCTGGAGACGGAAAAATTCGCGGGTTCAGTGACCGTCAGGTTAGCCTCCAAGATTATCTGTGTATTGAAACAAACATCATAAGTACTGTACATTGTCTATTCGCTGACATAGTAAATATACCTTTAATTTGGTTGCTTCATTACTTGGCTCAGTATGTCCCAGGAGGTGTTAAATGAGTCAAGGGCCAGTTGTGAAAGTGACTCTATCTAACGCTTGGTTGAATTCCAGCACGTGCTAAAAACCAAACGCGTATTTTTCTGGTCCCTATATAATTTATAGCAAAATAAAAAGTACACCGTACTTCAAAATGTACTAACTTGGTGTATGTGAAACTCAGATTGAGACGTGCACTGACGTTTGTTATAAACTTTCCACCAATACAATTATATGGTCACTGCTTAAAGTCCCATAGTAAAAATTGATCGGCAGGAATCCTGCACGCTAGTTCAGCGCTCGGCCCGTAGTGCTGAGGTGGCTCCACGGTCGGCCTTACAGCTCCGTCGCTTTTGAGCCTCTAACACACGGGTAAGGCGGTTCCCTTAAGACAGCCCTCAGGTTTCTACATAAAAACTGAAAACTTCAGCTCCAGTAATTTTAACAAAGAAAACTTGGAGTCAACATTAAAATCTGAAATTTTCCGTTAGGCACAAAGCATTTCTTAGTTGATTTTAATTTTTGAACACTTTCTAAAAATAAACACTGTCCGCTTTTAAATCATACTTTTTTTTCAGACCTCTGGAATGGTCTTTAAGAGCCAGCCTAGATGATCCGTAAAGATCCTGTAGTTGTCGTTGTTCCTAAGGTAATATCTAGACTTATCCGTGTAAACGCGGTTTTTTCATATTCACGTTGCCTGACGCACAGGTGTGCGATTACCGTCAAGAAGTCCCAAGCACTGCTTTTGTCAGATCTGACTAGTTCCGGCGCAGTCGGACTGTTAACATTATCACTCACGTGCTTGTTGAAGCACTGGCACACGTCGCATATGAGTGAGTCACGCGATTACAGCTGCGTCTACTTCAGCGTAGGCTCGGCGTCACCGAGCACACTTGTTTTCTTCCCCAGCGTTCACAATGCAAACATTTTCCAATAAACACAGATCGTATATTTCACCGCGTTCAAAAGTTAAGGTTGTTGCTGACCTCGTGGCCTGGAAGTTAGCAAGTATAGCGGCTTACAAGTAAAAATTATATAATGTGTGGCTCAGTGTCTGTCGAACAGCCATATTTGCCACCAGTGAACTTTCTGCTCATCTACGCGTAGCCCACACTGGTATAGGATCTTTTAATTCCCAGAATAATGTGAGAAAATAAAGTATTACCATGGAAAATAACACTTAAACGAAGAATTTAAACAAACCGACACATAAAACTATTATCTTAAAACAGTAAATAAATACATAATACATTCCAATTATTTTTGGCAGACCGCTACGTAAATAAAATAGGTACTTTACAAAAACAAACTTGACACAGAAATATAAGTGCACCAAAACGTACATATATGTATTGTGTGTACATATGTGACAATGCCAGAAAATGCCCAGATCTTAAATTAGGAAACATTTAAATTCAATCATGTGAATTTGATCTTGTTGTTTTGTTTAAATTTAATAATTAAGCTACACCACAGAAAAATATAGAAGCGTTCCACTCACTCACTCACTCACTTATTCACTTACTCGCTAGTCACTCCCTCATCTAAGCACTGCCCGAACCGTTGAAACTAGACACATTAAATTTTGTGGGTTGCATCGTCTTACGTCGTAGGAAACCACTAGGTCTCACTAGTGATTTTTGAAATTCTAAAATTAAGAGGCTGAAGAGGGGTGAAACATTTTCAACGAATCCTAGATATCTCATTAACCTGGTAAGCTGTCGTTATTATTTTTGCATCTAAATATTGAGTCAACAAATTAATTTTACCTCAATTTTCAAATTTTCGGAATTCGAAAATTAAGGTGGTAAAAAGCAGTTAAATTTATGTTTTTTAATCCATTCTCGATTTTTATTAAACAAGTAGAGATATCTAGGTGGCTTTTGCTTCAGAATGTTGCCTATGTAAAAACATAAAGGCCAATTTTAGGATTTTTCCTAAATTCAACTCAGGTAGACCTTAAAAAAAAAAAAAATAGTTTTCATTTAATCCTAAATTTCTCTTAAACCAGTTAAGCTATCGGGATGATTTTTACTTAAAAATTAAGCTTACGTAAAACATATACAGCTACTTGAGGATGTGTAGAAACTCAACAGTTAATTTAGTAAAAAAACCTAAAATTTGTTTTCTCAAAGTGCCCCAATTCTCTTAAACCCTATTAAATATCACGATAATTCAAGCTTTGGATGACTGCATATTCTGTATCGCAGCGTTCCTATGCCACGGCGTACACTTCGGTGGCCTTTAAGAAATTTACTATACAATGGGTATAACTTTGTTTGTTCGTAAGCCAGAGCAATGCAGAACACCCGCGGAGTATGGCTATCGAGCAATTAAATAAAATACTGATTTCAACCTCTATATACAAAATTAGTGTTCACAACACTTTAATTCACAGAGTGTACGATTTTTATGCTGTGATGGTTGGGGGGAGGGTTATGATAATATACGCACATTAGAGGCATTTTGCCGATTATTAACCATTATATTTGAGGCATTTAATTCCGATGGCATAGTTTGCTCCTCGCCGGGTTTGAAGTACTCCACTTATACTCTCTTATTTACCAGTATACAGCCAAAACTACTAAACCTCGAAGTATAAAAATGTAAGGGTGGCTTCCACTTGTGGCGTAGATATCCACTAAGGGGTGAAATGGGGTAAAATTGTGTTTTCCTGATATCCTCGATATCTCATAAACCTGGATAGGTATACTTATGTCTCGGCGGAGAAAATTCTGCTTGAAATAGGTTAAGGCATATACAACCGGAAAAAAAAACTTATTGGTCGCCACAAAATATTTTGTCATTATAAACCTTATTAAACTTTTTTTGTGGTGACCACAATTTTTTTTGCTTGCAGTGACTACAAAACATTTTGGTAACCGCTACAAAAATGTTCGGTGAAGTCCATATTGACAAATCCTTTTGTGTCCACCACAAAATAGTTTATTTTCTCTGAACCTACACAAAGAGTATAGGCCTAAATAATTTACGGTTAACTAACATTCCATGAACTACGCAACAAAGCATTTAGAAGGCCACAAGTAATACTTTGAAATAAAAAATAAACGGAAATTACAAGGAAAATATGAAAATGCAGCAATTTTTTAAAATACAAAAATAGTTAACCGGAAGTTTTTTCATACTTTGTTACATAGCCAATGGCATGTTATTTCACTGTGAATTATTTCGTTTTAGTAAGTCAAGTGATTTTTACTATTTGCATGGCGCGTAACATGCAAATTTTGACTTTGGTGCACCGTCATGAGAAAACTATGAGAGCTAAAATTGTTTGGTAAGAGTAAATTACACTCACAAGAATCGTCTACAAAACTAACGTGATTTTAAACAAATGTAAAATTATGAATTTATCGCACCTGAACACCCTTAACGTGTGAAGATACAGTGAAACATATAAATGTGTTATGAATTTTACCGAACGAGGTGTAGCAGTGGTAAAACACTCTTTTCGCATTCGAGAGAATACGGATTGGATTCCCGGCACAGTTAATACGTACAGTATTCAGTTTACCAGGATTATTCAAAGTCAGTCCAGACGAATGCCGGTTCTTACACAGCACCTGACCAATCCCCATCCATTTAAATCCCCCATTTGCCTCTACCATGGAAGTGAAGCTTTTCGAGGGCCGTAGAATATCCAGTAAATTAATTTAAAAAAAAATACATGTATTGAGGTACACAAATGATTTTCTCGTTAATAGTAGGTTTATAATAGTTTTATAATTCGTGCATCGGAAGTTATTGTTAGTATGTAGCGATTATTTCAAGCGCGAAACAGGTATCTTACATTTGTTCCTCATTGTGTAAACATAGGTAACGGATAAACATATTTGTAGTCAGCATAAGCACATCTTGAAAATTTTGTCTGCGTTCACTTCTAGGACAAAAAAAATTAATTGTATACATTTCTTAGTTTTGGTCTTCTTCTGCCTTACTATTTGACGCCGCGAAGTATTTGTATGTTCTATTGTACTTTTGTGGCTTAATGGTTTGACCATTCACCTTACATCAAGGCTCGGGTTCGATTCCCGACGAGGTCGGTCCCCGGAATCGTGCTGAACAATGCCGTTGGTCGGCGGATTTTCTCGGTGATTTTCCGTTTTCCCCGCCCTTTCATTCCGGTGTTGCTCCATACTCACCTCAAGTCACCCCTCTCCAGCGCTGAGGACCTCGCTGTTAAGCGCTAAATAAATTCTCTCATTCACTCTACTCTTGTGTTCTCTGTAAACTGTCGAAATATTGTCGGAACATGGTGAAGTGCCTTGAAAAACTAGAGAAGAGGGTACAGAAAATCAGAGAAAATATGTCGACCCCAAGCACAGACAGTAATTATGTGTTCAGCGAGTAGGACGCAGGCGGACAGCACGTGAACACAGATAATTTTGTTTGATGGAATCTAGCTCTGAAGAATTGATCACCTTCTAAAAATTCCAGGGACGCGCGGTACAGAGCCAGCCGCGCGAAGTGTGCGCGGGGAGGACATCGCCGAAGAAATTCAAAGCCGTGCTTTGCAAAAACGAAGCAAATTGGCGAAGCGGGGCTCAGTGATTGATAGTCGTGACTCGCTTCACTGCCGCCACGCTGCCGTGTAGCCCGTACTCGTGTTGGTATTGACGCAATCACTTAGCTGGTAGCTTCCACGCGCATAAGCTCTCCACCAGAAAATCACTGTCGACTCTGCGCTGCGAACTCTCCTTATAGCTTCTTCCTGCGACTTCATCCATGATCCATAATTTCTACTGCCTTTATGGTAATTACTTCTTTAATCCTAAAATATATAGGGTAGCAGATATTAAAAAAAAACTGTTGCACAATATTGTTATTAACAGTGTTATATCCTCTCTCCCTTCTAATGTTGTAGTGTGGGGATCTAGTATTACTGATTCAAAACACCGGCAGTTTATGTACTTCTATACTTCGGAACCCTGGACTTGTTCCGTCAGTCCCACGAGAGATACGCTATAATATCGTTTTAAAGTTTTAATCACGGCCTCACGCGAATATCACCCTCTTCGTGACGGTCGCCGCAGAAGTCTCTTTATACATTCGGCTTACTAAAATCGCCCGCGGTGGCTCCGCGAAACGCGCCCACACTTCGTGGAGGTCGCCGTCGAAGTCCTCTATATATACGTGGTTTACCACAATCAGCCGCGGTGGCTCCCCGCGACACGTCCACACTTCGTGGAGGCTGTCGCAGGAGTCTCCCTATATATATGTGGTTTACCACAATCAGCCGCGGTGGCTCCCCGCGACACGTCCACACTTCGTGGAGGCTGTCGCAGGAGTCCTCTGTATATACGTGGTTTACCACAATCAGCCGCGGTGGCTCCCCGCGACACGTCCACCCTTCGTGGAGGCTATCGCAGGAGTCTCTAACTTTCCCTTCGCGCCTACATGACGAAACTCTCCTAGGACCGCCTCCATTTAAACCTTCAGCCAATCGCGTCTCTCGTGGGTGACGACGACAACAAACCCTGCCATTCCTCCGTATCAATTTATTGTATCT
>PNEQ01001545.1:1925-16885 GCA_003012365.1 Medauroidea extradentata | reverse complement strand
CGCCTCTCGCCAGTACTCAAAACTAAATTACAAATTAATTATTTTAAACCACAACTTGCAATTGAGACACACGAAACATACAATTCTAATCATAATGAAATTTCAACTGGCTTTCTACGACTATTCTAACATAATTTACAGTATTTACAATATATGTGTTGTTTATTTTCATTTGAAGGCTATATGCCGGTTACAACAGTTAGCTAAATTTTTTCAAGACAAAATGCACAATGCTTTTAGCAAATTATGCAATTAAGTAAATTCCCATTAACTAACGAATTAACCAAATTTACATAATTTCGTATAGAAAAAATAGACTACGTAGTAAAAACAAAACTGTGCAGCAGTTTTTCGAAATTTGTTCTCGTTTAGGAAACAAAAAGTTGTGATATCTGTAGAAATGATGGATCACGGCCTCGACACTCCCAGGTCAGCGATGACGAGGCCTGACTGCCAATGTTCCAAGTGACGGCTAACTTCCCTACCCGTCGTAAAGCGTGCTCAAGGTCAGTGAGCGGTGTCAAGAGACGGATCCTCCCCTGTCTGCAGCTAGTTGACGTCACAGGTGGTATTAGAGCCACGCATAATCAGGAGGCGGGAGATAAAGAATAGGCTAGGTAATCCCATGGCCGGATATGAAAGGGATTGGGCACCTCTACGAATGTGCGTTTCTCCGAATTGCTTCATCTTCAGTTTCAGAAGAGAGAGGGTCGTCCCCTCTCCTGTCTTCCCATCCTCCCCCCCCCCCTTCACAGAGACCGACCGACAGTCCTCCTTGTTGGTCACTGCAGCGATTCGTGAGTGACTCCGTGCAGAAACGACATAACCACTATGTACTTGTTATTACGTTTAAGGTTTGTAAATTTAAAAAAATAAAATAAAATAAGCATTTACGAAGTGTAGTTTGCGAAGGGATTGGCTGTGAATTAATATGTTTGGTATGACTTTTGTATTTATTATAATACGGACATATCCGAAATGTTAGTGTTGTAAAGTTAGATTAATTGTAGCACATACCTTACATTACAATAAAACACTGTTTATTAAAAGGAAAATATTAAAATTAATTAATTTATCATATTTCAGTACTAAGAGGCATGGGGTGCATTTCTTTTAAATACTAGTAATTTAATTTTTAAAAAATTCTCCATAACTTACCTGAAACTCGAAAATACCTTAAATATTATTTACATTTCTCAGCTGTATAAATAGTTTGCATAAAGTTGTTTGCCCTTTCGAAAACTTTTCTTGTTCGTACAGGCTAAAAGTATGTCTCGGCTTACTGTAGAGTTTAAATATAAGTACATACTAAAAAAAAAAAACCTAGCTAGAAGATCATGGTATGGATAGATGAACAAAAAGAATGTACGACTAATGAGATTCGTCAACTTACACGTTGACTGCCATGGCAGCCATGTCTGAAAACGAGAAATATTTTGATGTTTTCAATACTAAATACGCTTATATGAATAGTATGGTAAATATAATTACATGCAAATTTTGTAATTTAAAGTAAAGAAAATTGTAAATATATCAATAAGTGACCGGTTTCCGTCATATAACAAGAAAAACTTTGTCACTCTACGCTAGAAGGTACACTATCGCGGATTACGCGCATATACGTCTCTACTGCGACAGTTAAACTGCTTGTAGGCTAATGTTAGCGCGCATGTACACAAGTTTCCCTCCGTAAGCCGTTGTTGAGTTGGAATGGTATAGTTCAATGTTTATCATAAAAAAATTAAGGAATTATTTGCAAATGTGCGTTCTTAAGTCATACAAAATATTTTTATCAGCAGCAATATTCCAGTCGGCGAAACGAAAACGAAGACGGTGCAGGTATATGGAAAATAATTTTTTGCACTATATAAATAATTTTTTTTCTAGTGACTTGAACGTGAGAGTTTATTCATAGGCCTATTTAGTACTAGTATCAGGCTTTCCAAAACTCGAGAAAAATTGTGTGTAAACTTTAATAAAATATTTCAGAAATAATTTTTATTCCTTTTCGCCCTATACAAATTGGCTGTTGCAAAAATAGACTTCTCAAGTACACTACCGTAGAAAGACTGTGCAATCCTATGCCACTTAGGAAACCAAATTATGACGACTTGTAAGTAAAGATGTGCCAGAGTACATTTTACGTTGATGTTACCTTTGTAATAGATGAATATTACCTAAGTACAGAGTAAGTGTGGTACGTGAGGTAGTTTTACATAGAAAGCAGAGAAAATTTCTGTAACATGCAAATGAATATTCCTTTTGCTGTGTGAGAGAAATCACTCTTGTTTAAAAAATCTGCCGTTACTATCCGTATAAAATAATATCCATGTGTTGAATTCGAACTCCTAACCGCTGCATCAGCAGACATGTCGTCACCACTACACTATTCTGACTAAAATAAAAATATGAATACGTTATGTGTAACAGTAATAATCTTACTGACGAAAGTCCGAAAATCTAACTCTATCTCTCTAAAACAATTTGTCATGAGCTACCATGTGATTACACCTGCAACTTTTTTCCTTGTATTTTACACGAAGAAAACAATTTTGTAGTTTGTACAAAAATATTTTGCTAACACAAAAATTAATATAGCGTGTGGTTAGCACTGAATGTTTGTAGTTGCCACAGAACTATTTGTCAGTGTTCACTATTACTGTGTATAATTACTGCACCAGAACTACTTCCTAGTCAATGTATTATTGTGATGTCATTACCTTCAGAATTCCGGGGAAAAAAAAAATTGAATAGTAGTGAGGCAATGATGAATACCGTAGTTCCTGGCATGATCCTGAAGAAAGTGAACGACAATTACTTTTCATTGTGGAAGCTGGGTTCTGTTCAGAAGTGACAGGAAAACTAACCGACACATCTGAATTTAAGTGCTACAAATAATTCGTAGGGGATGACTTGCTGGACATTTTCGTTGAGCAAATGTGCTGGAGCAGCTCAGTAACACTGACATATCATCAAGTAGTAGGCAGAAGACTTATAAACCAATCAATAAAGAACGAAATTACAAACTTTCTATAAATAATATCCTTTTTGGGACTTGTGAAGGCACCGTCAATAAGTGATTACTGGACAACCGATTTATTTTTTCAGGATAGGTACTGTGTCTTAAACCATCCCACGAAATAGATTTAAACTGTTGTTGCTGATGTAGCATTTCTATGACAGTAAAAACCAACCCGAAAAAAACCTTCAAATGTAAATGTAGCAGTAAACTTTGTTTAACAATTGTAGGCATTATGCCAAAGAGCACGTAAACCTAAAGTGCACACCGGGGAAATCTGTGTTTGTCGATGAAACTATTGTACCTAAGGTACGACTGTAAATAAAACTGTAATGTACTAAAAAACTCACAAATATGTTGCAAGTAAATCAAGAAAACAGTAAAATGTAAGATGTGGCAATTAATCTATAAACACCTACATAAATTAGTAATTTTTCTTCAACAAAATTAAGTAAAAATGCAATGGCTTGTCGAGTGGACGTCCAACAACTGATTCTATTGGTAGGTATGGGGGAAAAATTCCGGCGAAACTGGAAGATGAGTGGGTAAGTCCTTTCAGTCAAGCGTAAAATAAAATATTTTATATTTTTGTGACAAATTCAAGTGACGTTCAGTTGACCCATCGTGGACACGTACGTAGGAATTAGATTTTCTCGTAATTAAAATTTTCATAATGCACATATACGGTTGATGTCAAAAGATACACTGCAAGCGTCTAAAAAATTCATTGTCGGTTATTTACAGTAGCACTTGTTTCCTAACCGACCTCCGTAGAGTAGTCGGCTAGGCGCCTGACTACAGTGAGAGAAGTTTTGGGTTTGAAGCCTGGCTGCAGCGTGGATGATGTGTTTTCCTTTTACCTAGCTTCATCCTAATCGGCTCTTAAGGGCCTGGGCTCGAGTTTCTATATATTTTTCTATATTTCTATATTTTTTAATATTTATTTTTATAACGTGAACGGGTGCCAATATCGCAAAACCGCTCAGTAATGTTGTTACAATTGATATTTTATATCTACTCTGATTTTGTCGAAACAAAATACAACATAATTGCTGCTAATTATTTAATAAACCGAATTTCCTTTTAATATTCATATTCAGTGTCTAGGAAAATTATATTACGTACTAGAACAAATTTTCAACAAAGTTACAGAGCCATTTTACGATAACGACTTTCGTTTGGGCGTAAAAAAATAATTCTCTCGAAACTAGGGCCCAAGCCGACATCTTTGTTAAACGACAGTAAACCAACGTACCTCTCCTTGCTTCCTAAAACACAAATTTAAATTCACTACTTCGACTTTAAACATTCTTCCCACAATAGATGAAATGCAATTCGTTTCCAGTGGTTTTTCGATGAAAATTCCTACAGTTTGCCATTACTGATGACGTAGGTAGTCTTGGTATTAACTTTGTACGTACTCACAAAATTCTAATTAATTTAAAACATTCGTACCACTACTCGATCGATTATATAGACATATATATTTTTATATGTGTACGCGCGGGCATATGTATTGCTCCTTTTAGGCGTACTCTCACTGACGTATCTCACTACGAACTAATTTAAGCCGTATGCATCATTAATACACAGTGTAATACATAACAAATTAAAACTCTCATTATTTTAGATTTGATAGTTTTTTTTTTCAAAAATATTATAAATGTCAGGTAACAATGCATCAGAAATTTTATATATAGTATCATATAATGAAAAATGAAAATCCTCTACGTGTTCCCACCTTCGGGTAGGGTCACATTGTGTATGAGAGAAGGCTTGTGTGAAGGTTGGGCCAGCTGCTCGACTAGCGAGACATGCCTGTTGCCCGCCCGACCTGAAGAATGGCTGAGGTGAGGTAAGATGAGCGTGGAGCAGCGACGGAATGAGAGAGGCGGGGGAAACGCGAGTTCTTCGAGAAAACCCTTCGGCCAACAACAACGTCCGCCACGTTTCCCACATGCGAAAAATCAGGGACCGAACACGCCGGAGATCGAGCTCGGATCGCCTTGGTGTGAGGCGAGAGGTCTGGCCCTTCGGCCACTCGAACACTGTATAATAATGTAGCTTATTTACATAATTTCTTAGTGAGATAGAACGCCAATGTGAGTGCGGCTGAAAGTGCAGAATGAAGGAGCAAAGAATATACCGTATATACACTATACTAAGTACGTACTTCGATTCAGACAGAGGCCACAAACTTGTGTTCAGTATCTTGCTGATTGCATGGCAAAATATTACTCTCAATGCTCACTCTTGCTTATTACGTACAATAACTTTACTACCGTAAACCAGGGTTACTTTTCCATTTTCCGGGTTACTTTAACCACTGAAAATGATAGTTTTGGGGTCTTGTGGTAAATATGTAGAAAATTGGAACTTAGTATTTGAAATAATTTCTTTTGTACATGTAGTGAATGAGCGAAAAATTTTGGTCAGCGCTCGACGTCTATGTCTTTAGCGCTGGCGAAGGGTGATATGATGTATGGAGCAGTATCGAAATGAAGGGGCGGGGGAAACGGGTGATCCCCAAGAAGGCCCGCCGACTAGCGGCATCGTCCGGCACGGTCCCCACATGCGAAAGTCCGGGGACCGACCCCGCCGGGAATCGAACCCGGATCGCCTTGGTGGGAGGCGAAAGGTCTGACCTCTCGGCCACCGCAGCCCCTTTTGAAAACACAGTTAACTTTTAAAACTTTCTTTGCAAAAGACGTAAATACCGAAATTTTGGGTGAGGTAAATAACCTACAAGGTCACAGTAACCCCGGTTTACGGTAGGCCTACGTATTGTGATTTTTAGTTAAAGTAGTAAGGGCGTATCATATTTTGGTAAGTTTCTAGCAAGATTACTAAGTATAAAACGTATTATTGCGTCAACCACGTCAGACTTTCACCAAATATCTCGTATGATCTTCATGTACAGTTCAATCCTTATAATGCTCCAGGTCGTGTCCGAAGTTACACATTGGCGGGCATATGATGCAACAGGATTTTAATCTATTAAGGCCGTATACATGCTTATACACTGTACGTTTGTTATACAGGCTAGTACTTATACGTCCTTAGTGAATGAATTGAAACTCGCGTATAGGCCCAAGGGATTTGTGGGGGGGGGGGGGACTTTTGGTGGCAGTGGTGTAGCTGGGTAGAAAGTGGAAAGATATCCTTTCCGATTTCTTGAAATGTTTTAGTTGTAATGTAAATATGGACTGGAAATGTATCCCCTCGGAAAGGATACCTTTCAGGATTTTCTGTGCAATTCCACAATTGAAAATAAACTGAAAGGTAACCTTTCCAGTTTGCAACGTGGTTGTACTCGCTCACAAAATCCTGACGTATCCCGAAACGGCTGCCGCCAGACAAGTGAAGTATCGATACAAGCAACTTAGTAGTTCCTCAGTTTCAGACTAAGTGATACCGGCGGGTGAAAGCACGGCTGGTATCAGCACACGTTTTCGTTCAGCATGAGGTCCAGACGTTAAAAGAATTTAAAAAATGAGAAACTGTAGAATGTCTAACACATAATAAAGAACTCATTTGTATTGTTGTATAAACTATGCGGATATGCGGCCTCATGAAGTATACACATCAGTAAGAATACCTTATCCACTACTATACAGTTTAAAAATGTTAATTAATTATCTCCCGATAATATTTAATAGATTAGGCCTGTATAAATAACTAACTATGTATCTTCTGTATTTCGTGGAAACAGATAAAGCGCACGTTGTAATTAACAAATTACTGAAAACTTATAATGATGCGTACCCGAATAAGCACTTTCTGTTTCGTGAAATTTAACGAACATGTCAGTTGTGCAACTTTATCATTTAAAGGCTGAGGCATCATTCAATTAATTTTAACTACTTCGATTATGTTTACTTCACAGAAATTACGTGTAAACATTTAAAATGAATAAAAAACGGAAAGCAAAAAATAACTAACATTTAAATCGTGATGACCGGAGTGAATGTTCGACAAGTGAAACGATAATTTGGTGACCGTCAATGTTTTTCTTCCAAGTAGGTGTAGCGATCATTTGAATGTGTATTTTTACACTATAGGCTTGATAAATATGATCCCGTATTTGTTTTTAGCGTTAAGTTTCTCTCGTCGCTTTGATTTACATTGGGCGAATTTAGAGTTTAGACGGTAATTTCGAGTACGATTATTGTATTGGAAACAATGTACGCATATTTTGAGCTGTTGGATAAATTATAGCTAAAGTGAAGGAAATAACGTTGATTGAATGGGTTGGTCATGTGGGAGTAATAAATTAGCTGTAGGATAAGTTGAGAAATGTGCTCAAGACTAGCAGACCACATGTCAAATATATTTAATTCTCGTTACTGTTATTTGCAAAGGCATATAAAGTAATGTCTTAAAATTCTACGACGTATTTGTTCACTACAGACCTGTGTACAGTTAATTTTTGGCAATAATTCTCTCTGTGCCTGTGTATGATGAAACCAAGCTCCTATCACCATCCCGCAAATTTGTGAAATTGTTTCCAAATATCAGCCACTTTGCTTTGCATCTCCAATTCGTTTGTGAGTACAATAACATGAACGGCCTTAAATATGTATATCAGCCATGCCTTATTTCTATAATTTATTTATCCGTGCAAAAATTTAAGATTTTTAATACATATTACTATAAAAGAACGTATTTTCCAAAAGTATCGAAGACGTTTAATACAAATTATGCTGTTGTTAAAACGGTTTCTTTAAGTACAATTATTAAATCACATTAATTTGTGAACTATTTCCGCTGTAGTTTTAAAGACACTTAAAAGGTATCAGTACGTTAACGGTGAAATGTATTTGTCTGACACAGTTTATCTTGTCACGGAAAGACAATGACCCATTGTATTTTAAGGATATTAAATTTACATCGGAATAAAGTTTCCAAGAGTTTCCCCAGACAACGTTTATCTGTAAAAATTAAGACGTGGCCCACTGTCGTCGGATACTGAGATAAAATCGGCAAAAAGATAGCCAGCAACTGCGTATTATATCACTTTTTCAAGATTGAACGTATTTAAACACAGACATACTTCAACTTAAAAGTAATACATTTGTTTGCGAATAACATCATAGCGTGTATAGTAAGGTATTATTTTAAAACTGCTGGTGAACGCAAGCGTGAGTTCTGACGTTGCTCAAACAGACATAGATGATTGCAGAAGATATACAACGTAAAAAGTATCGACACAAGAGTCCGTATTTTCTCTGTTTCTTGTTTGTGTATATGATCAACAAAATGTTATATATCCGTGCGATAATAACTGAATTCCGTCGTCGTCTAGGGAAAAAATACGCAATTGGTCTGCGGCTCTCTTGACGCTGAGAGACTGAAAATTAAAAAGTATCTAGCATCCTATTGTTTGAGTAGTTTTAAGTATACAGATATACAGTAATAAATAGTTTTAATTTTTGTTCTCACGTATAGCTAGTAATTCAATGGCACTGTTATATATTTTATTTTATAAGAAACAGTTGTTAAATAAAATACACTGATATTATACGAAACAATTCTGCCTCCATACAATTAAGTGTAAAATCACTATTTATCTTCGTAGAATACAGGCGGATACGTTTACAAGATTAGATTAGAGGATTTGTTTTACCAGCTGTTTCAATTAATGTGGATTCATTTAACTGATGCAATCTAAAGTTTTCAACAGCTCCTCAATAGAGCTGTTTTAACAAATTAATTCAGTGAAAAATCATACGCGACTAGTGAGCATTTCGTTCATTTCAATTAACAGTGCACTTGTACTTTATACAGTCCACACTAACCCTTCGGAATCACGCAACTTAATTCTACAAAGTATGTATGAATATGTCCAGACTGAACATGTACCAAAAGAAAGTTATTGAATGTTCGATTTTATTATTTTAAAAACCCGTTACCACCGTTCCTAAAATTGAATATATGTCTATTTGTTTCAGTATTGTTTTTGAGCATTTGAATTTTCAGTTGGGAACCTACAAAATCAGATAATTTCTATTACTTACGACACGTTGCAGCAAAAGGTTTCAATAAATTTTCCTTGGCCTTTGAGTTATCAACATTTATAATAAGCTACCTTCATTTAAAAAAATTGTTTTTGTTCAGGTGGTTGGTACATAATTACCGGTACTAAACTGAAAAGTAACAAAACTGAAACATTTATTTTTCGCGACTGTGTGTCATTTATTTATTTTAGTATTTTAAGTGCCCTCGAACAGCCGCATTGCCTTAATAGAGGAACACATTTAAAGAAGAATGAGGGAAAGGAATCGGCCATGGCCTACGACAAGGAACCATCCCAGTGTTTTCTTGGAGTGATTTCGGGAAACTGTGGGGAAACCGAAATTAGGATGGCCGGACATGGGATCGCGAATGCGAGTCCAACGTGTTACCGTTGTGACACACTCGCTCGGTATGTGCGATATTCGCTCGGTGCTTGGCGTTGGAAAATTTAAAATATAAATAAATTATTTAGCGTATGCCATTGTATTTTATTTACTTTTAAACGTTATTGTTTTACAAACATATTATTACAACATTTTATCAAACAATTTTATCTTCATTTCATGTTACTTATTACGTCATTTGCACAATAATAATATATTGTTATTCCACTACACGTTTTTCTGAAATAAGCTGAAATAATTTTGGTAGTATACTACATAATCCTTAATAACGTAAATGATTAATTGCTATATAATAACAAATTCTGAAATTATGGATAACGACGTTGAACTATTAATATCTATTTAAAATGTAAAATTGTATTTATTAAATGAAGAAAATTTCCATTAAAGCATATACAGAAAAATATAATTTTTACCTTAATCAATGGCAATTTTATAGCTTCGTTTTTCCTTCTATATATAAATTAAATAACAAGAAATCAATTAAAATTTGGTCATACGGACCGGCAAAGATTATTTTTTGCTAGCAGTGTACCATAATATTAAATACAAAAAAAGTTTTTGTGACAAACCGAAATGAAAATGTAATATGTGTTGCAGAAAACCATGTATTCTACCAGGTATGGTAAGTAATGATGTTTACGTGTGTGTTGTGAGAACATCTGGCTGCTGGCAGACGGAGTACAACAGCTAGTAAACAATTGTGCTTCAGAAGAGCCTAAACAAAGTAGTGACGTGAACAAAAATGAACAACTTTTCTTGATAAGTGGGTTGTAAAGTTAAGACCAAAAAATAATTATATTTTTTAGGATAAGTCATAGAACTATGAATAGGATCAATCAAACCAACAGCATAAATTAAAACAATTTAACAGTTTTTTAACTACAAATAACCTCACTGGAGGAATTTGTGAACTTCCTAAACTCATTGAGGCCATCAATCAAGTTCACCTATGAGAAAGAAACCAATGGCAGCATTCCTTTTCTGGACGTACTAGTCAGCAGGGAATGCAGCAGTCTGGAGACCAATACAGGAAACTTACACATACAGGCCAATACCTACATTTTACATCCAACCACCCTAAAATCACATAAACTGACATAATTCGCACACTAGCCAAACGAGCTGAGATTATTTGTTCCAACAAGAAATATGTAGCGGTGAAACACAACCAAATAAGAAAAGAGCTCACAACCAATGGTTACCCAGCAAACACCATCAAACAGCACGTGAAACCTAACAGAACAACTTAAGCCCACAGACACAGAAAAACCAGCAGGAACCCTAGTAATTCCGTATGTTCGAGGCCTTTCGGAAAAAAATAATACGTCTGGGAAACAAATACGGACTTCAAACAGCATTCAGATCCAAATCAACTATTAAAAGTATTGTTACCAGGTTGAAACCAGCCACAGAAGGACTTAAAACCCACAACTGTGTATATCAGATAACCTGCGAATGTGGCCATATGTACATGTACACGAATCAAAGAACATAAAAACAATTGCAAAAAAGGCGAAACGCAAAAATCTAGACTGGCCAAACATGCATGGGAAAATAGCCACAAATTCCTTTGGGAAGAATCTAACCCCCCCCCCCCCCCCCACACACACACACAGGAAACAGACAAAATTAGAAGAAAAATAAAAGAATCAGCCTTTATTATTATTAGCTATAGCAATATTTTCAGTCAACAGAGTATTGAATAAAAAAATATGTGGAACCCATTGATTAAAAGACAAAAAATTCAGCACAAAACAAAAACAAACACTCAGCCCACCACAGCCAATCAGGGTCAATCTATGCTGCGCGACCAATCAGGAGACAGCTCGTCTCCCATTGGCTGATCAGGGTAAGTGGCTTTTTCGTCTCATCGTTTGTGCCGTTTGTTGTTTTTTCTTGTTTGTGTCTGATATCTTTGTGTTTTGTCTCGTCTCATCGTTGAGTCGTGTGTTGTATTTCTGTTCGTGTCTGATATATACTGTGTTTTTGTTTTGTCTCATCGTTGTGTCGCATGTTAACATAGGTTTTTATTTTTTTAATTTCTTTAATTTATTTTCGGTTTGTTCCTTGATTTATTTGACCAAATTCCATTTTTGGAATTTATTGTTGTGTATGTATGCTGTTGCCTAAAGCATGCTCTGCTTACTTATGTTTTTATCGTCTTATTTTTAGTTTTCTTTTTACAGTCATTTATTTCGCAATGGAGTAAGATAAACACAAATAAAATAATAATATAATCTAAAAAAATAACTATAATAACTAACCCAACATATTTTTCTTCAGTTCTTTACTGGTTGCAGCTTCCCCATCTATAATTTCGTCTTTATTTAATCCGTAAAACTCGGACTAATTTGGGGGGGGGGGGGCGAGGCCTTTAAAACGACTGCAAATTTTTATTTACTTCTAGGTAACACCATAATAGCCCTGACTACTTGTGCGAAAACCGTCTAAATACGTTCAAAAATACGTAGTGTTGATCAAATGTCAACTATATACGCGGAATCTAACTAGCAACGCTTTAATGGTTCTTCTCAATGCATTACGTTGTTCTTTTTCCGTCCCTATGTCAAGCTTACGTGGGAAACAGAGAGAGAGAAAGAGAGAGAGAGAGAGAGAGAGAGAGAGGGTGGGCAAGATAATGTCGACGGGCTATCAGACACGTATTTTGCTTTCCACCTCTCTTCTCTTGGCCTCTGAATGAAGAGCGAGGTGACGTGTTGTTCCGTGTTGCAAGACATGCGAATGGAAAAAATAACGAAGAATATTGCACATGGCCGAACATGACAATGTAGTGATTAATTAACAAATACTACAAATGTATCTACTCAAGTCAAATGCCTTGATATATTGTCCATACTAAAATGCAGACGGAATTATGAACAAATCCAGCTGGATGCACATGCTGTTTGACAACGTCGCAGTCACAAAGCAAGGAAGGTAACGAGTCGCAACGTAATGTAATGTCTTGCACTCTTTATTTTCTTTGGAATTTCGGCAAAGGAGCGGACATCTATACGCAACAAATTATAAATAAATAAAGTCTTGAATATACGTACACACATTGGGGGCGTCCTGGCCCGGGGGCCCTCCGCGATTGCCGACTAGCCGACCTGGGCAGTCCGGGCCTGCAGCGGACCATGGGATGGGCAGAGGTCGCACGCGAGGTCTCCAGGGACTTGCCTACGTTAATACCAAATAGCATGTGTTGTTTCATGTCAGTTTATGAAGGTAACGCCCTAGTCGCTGCTAATGGCGATGCTTCTCGCTGGACACGACAACCCAGTAGATCGTTGCAGTACACTCCACATCAGAATTAGTGAATATTCATTCACTAATATTCTGGTGGTTTTCGTAGATTCAGTGGAAAACCACTGGCCAAACAGTGATTAATCACTAGTTAGTTTTTATTTGTAGTGCCAACAGTCTAAAATTGAATCAGTAAATATTCACTAACTTTCCAGAGGTTTCTTATTTATTAAACTATTTGAAACTGCACAATCCAACCGATAATATGTGAAAAACATTCAATATTAGTGAATATTCACTAATTTAGTTTTAGAGTATAAAGTGAGTACTTATGAAGTCCTAAGTTCTTTCAGGCAATTTTTTCCTGCCACTTGTTAAAATAAACATAGCACTCAACTTATAAATGTTAGGCATTACTACAGTCAGTTACTGCGTGGGACCTCACAAATCACTTTTATTGCGCCGAAAGAGGCACTATACGAAATATTTCCTCTTGTGTTCCTTTAATTTAAAATTGACATGAATATTTTGTTGTAAAAAATACATAGCTGGAAGTCTGTGCATCATTCTAACTCTTTTAACTTCAAATAAATACATTTTAAAGTAACCCCTTTTCTGCACAGAGTTAATTGATTATTTTTCGTTAAGATCATATTTAGGTATTTTAACCGTGAATTTAATACTGATGATCGTGTTGTTTGTTTATTAACAATAAACGAAATTTCCCACGCAAAAGTTTTCTCATCTTCAACCGATCTTGATTTTTATAAATGTAAATTATGATAAATTTACTCTCAACTTTCCGAATAATATTCATTATTATTGTTATTGTTGTTATCATTAAATTAAAAATAAATTATACTGTGATTCCTGATGATTGCCTTCAAAAAGTCGGTTTCTGTGGTCAAGTTTCATATGTTCACGTGTGCATGTTTTATGTTGCAGTTGCTAGCGGGGCACAACCCTTAGGCAATAAGAATTTCTCGTGGATGAATTTTTAATTAGTCAAATTATTATTTTAAGAATTTATTAATAACTGTACAAACATATAAGACCCTCAGTCTTATTTCATTAATATGACCATTATTTTCAATTAATCTTCGGTGATATTCTACTCGTATTGGCCAATCTTTTTCCTCTCTCAAAAAATAACATTAAAAATATGAGCAGTGTTTAGACTTAATTGTTTAACAAAACCCTTGGTTAAAACAAACAAAAAAAAAACTTTTTAAAATACGCTTAACACATTGTTTCGTTTACGCACCAATATCTTTACGATGTTGAATTCACAATACTTAACACTATTATAGTATGTCTGTTGTAAATGACTCTTCCATAAAAATTTAAATAACAAATATGCAAATTTTACCACATTCTGTAAAAAAATATAACACAGAACTTTACAAAATTCAGTTCAGATTAGGTAGCAATATACTTCAGTTTCTTCGTACACGTGAAGTTCTTCTTACAGTTCTCACGCCTGCTGTGTTGACGTTAACTCCCCGAATCTTATGCTTTAGGCCGTCTCTCGATGCTCCGGTTTACACTGAAAAAAAAAAGTGTAAGTTTGACACTTTTATAATATGTCTTATGAAAAAGACCTATTATGTAGCATGCTTGTAATCAGAATATATTGAAAAGTCTCCTAATTTTTGTGTGATAAAAATTAAATCGTTCCCTCAAGTTAGTTTAAAATATGAAGAGTACGACTATGTTCCAATTAGTAATTTAGTAGTTATTAATTAACACTGGACTATTGGTACACTGTAGGGTATCTGACACATTCTAAGCTTTGTTACACAGGCTACGTAACACTCAATGCTGAAGTACCAAATGCAACATCACGTAAAGTAAACTAAATTGGACAACGTCAATGTTTAGTTAACAAATATGCCAACTGGTACACGGTCTAAGTTTAATTATATTCGGTGGTATTTTCGGTTATCATTTAAAGAATTATTTGAATCGGTGATTACTACTGAGAGCACCAATTTCAGCGTTAAAATAAAGGAAAATGTCAGTTTGATCTTAGAACCTACAACCACCCGTTATAAGTAAACAAAAGACTCCATTTACCTTAAGGCTGCCGCCTGCCAGATGCGAAAAGTATGATGTAGAAGTTCAACAATATCGTTTTTTCACAGAAACTATTCAAAGCATGAGTCTGACTTTTATATATAATAGAGTTCAAGGCACCGTGCAGGGCTGTAAATTGTCTGCATCTCTCCCAGATTCCTAAGTGATTAGAAAACTAATGATAAAAATGGCTAAAT
>PNEQ01001544.1:45591-57952 GCA_003012365.1 Medauroidea extradentata | reverse complement strand
TTTATTGAAACTGGTTCGGGAATGGCTAGGATAGGAGTCGGGTTTAAATTTTTTAGCATGGGGAAGTGTTAGGGAACTTCGTTCAGGTGCGGTATAGATATTTACTTAAATTATGTTACAAGAAATATATTTTTACATTATGAGGTATAAGTGGGGGTTGGCAGGAATGCGAATTAGAAAAAATTTCGGAAAACTCTGATAAAACCCCTACAGTTTATTTGATTGAATTAATTGACAGCAGGTATCCCGGACAAGATGGATGCTGGAAACATAATTGCCGATGAGAGATATTGCACAATCAGGCTTCTTTTTGCTCCTTTTCAGCCTTCTCCAGCCTGATCGTGCAATACGGTGTTTTTGAGTATTTTTTTTTAGTTTTCTGGGAAAATGTTGAGGGAAATTCGGGAAATTTTGAGGGAAAAACGGGAAATTTTGAGGGGGAAACGGGAAATTTTATTGTTTTTGAGGTAAAAAAGTGAAATTTTGAGGTAAAAACAGGGAAAATGACGTCATCCAAGATGGCGGCGGTGACGTCATCATCGAATCCGACAATGCGATCCCAGGTTCCGTGTCCCAAACTCCCCTAAATCTATCTACTCCGGTCCTCGTGCCTTTCATTTGAGGAACGGTAAATTATCAACTATCTAATGAAGGAATTGTTGAGTGTGGGCGTGATTGAAACTTCGATCAGCGGTAAAATTCGCGTATTGTGTTAGTACATAAAAAGGACTGGTGCACACATTTCTGTGTAGACTTCTGCCCAGTGAATGCAGTGACAGATAGCACCGCACCTCTGCAAATTAGCATGAAAGATGCTCTGCATTTTCTTAAAGATGCAAAAGTGTTCTATTTGATCTCAAGGCCGGCTACTAACAAGCGAAGATTTTAGTCCTAAACTACATAGTTCTGTGTTAGATGTGCCCTTTCTAAATTTCAGTTCATGATGTCACGATTGATAGAAGTGTACACATAAGATTTCGTAACCATCTATCTCTATATTATCTGGTCGTGTAGCTGTGAAAAACCAGTACGTCATCTGGGTCTCATGCTAGAAAGACTGAAAACACCACCTGATTGTGTCACCTACCAAGTGTCATATTAGCAAAAAAAACAGTAGATTTTCTGGGGCATGTTGTTTGTGAAACAGGAAGTTGTGCATACCCATACATCTAGGAAAAATCACCGAGGCAGAACTGCTCAAAGACGCAAGTAGTTGCGTAACTTAATTGGGCTAGCAAAGTGGCTACATAATATTCTCCTTGTATCACGCAGATTACGACACTTCTGACTAATCTACTTTAACCTCAAGTCCTTTATCACTGGACCTATTAACACAATAAAACAAACAAGCGAATGAATCAAAAAGTGGTATAATTTTTATTTTTATTTTCGAGATCTATTGTATTTAATTATTCAGTATCAACAGAGAATATTCAAAACCAAATTTCATATTAAGATTAAGGCCAATGTAAAATACGTGTACTTTGAAAGGACATTATTTTTGTTCATTTTAATTAAAATGTAAGTAAATAAATTTAAGTTTATTGAGAAATTTTGTTTTTAATTTATGTCATGCCAAGATTTCGTTATTTTAATGTGCACTATTTGAAGTTATTTTAACTTAATAGTTATATATAACTAACAATATATTAGGGAATTATATGTGGAAATTTTCGTACGAGATCAAGTAACACCACTAATTAATTCTATAGATTTTATACAATATGTATCCGAACAATACCGACAAACATCAGCAGGTGATTCCTATTGAAAAGAATCAGCAGAAAATATAAAG
Source organism: Medauroidea extradentata (assembly GCA_003012365.1). NCBI lineage: Eukaryota > Metazoa > Arthropoda > Insecta > Phasmatodea > Phasmatidae > Medauroidea > Medauroidea extradentata. Next base: position 56,157 of record PNEQ01001544.1, on the reverse strand, counting down.
AACACTGTGTTTAGACTTAACTTTACCTATGACGTACGGATTTGCAATTCTAATTTTAAAATGGTATTTTCCCAAAATATCGGAAAATGAATAGTTCGGAAGGACAGAACTCTAAACACTTATTTATCTAAATGTACATAAAGAGAGTAACTAGTCTATGTTGAGAAATTATCCCAGCATTTTTTTGAAGCGACTTCGGATCACTGTTGAAAACCGAAATCGCGAAGTTCGGAGCCGGGAATCGATCTTGGGGTGCTGTCACACTAGGTATAAAATGAAAAAATAAATGTAAGCAGCATTGCTGGGGCAGCAAATGCATCGATACCTCAATATGTATGAAGACTATTTTTAAGTATAATTTATAAAGAAGCGAAGTTGGGAAGTGAGTTGACGTTGAAAGCGAAGATTCAGGCGTAAAACTAACATCTAATAAAGCGAGGTCAAACAGCATATAAGATTTTTTTCTACATGATATGATGGTATAGCATTGTACACATGGATGATATTTGACTTCACTACGGAACGATCTGAAGCTCTCTCATTGCAGAGCGACCCCAACTACCAGTCATCGTAAAGATAAACAGAATTAGCACGTGCAATTTTTTTTTTAAATCCCAGATAGGAGCAGATGCTGTAAACGATCACAGAGATGACTTGAAACCAGTTTTTACTGTGTAGCCTAAATATTTTAAATAAAATATGTTCAAACAATTCTTGCTAGCTATCGAGTTAAATAATATTGCCAGATGAGTATTAGTAACAAATCACATGGAAGACAAATTAAGTAGAATTTAAGAAAATTAATAGTAAAAAAAATATGTTACTGCATGATTGAAATCAGTATAACATATGTCTGATCGAAGTATGAGAAACGAGAAAGCGATGGATCGTTAGGAAAATTCTTCAGACGTATAAGCCTAAAGGTTATACAAATTATAATAAAATACATTTGTGAATATACGGGATGTACCGGGAGTAGACGTCAATAAAGAGGTGGATGATAGAGGGGCCCAAGACCTACCAAATAAACCAAACTTGTACAATCCGATTCGCAACCATTAAAACTTATGAATTTTTAAAGAAAATATGGCTGTACTCTACTATGAGCTAAGCATTTACTCATGCTGGAAAACGTAACGGCCCACACGGAACGAAATTTATACACACTTAATATTGTTACAAGTTTGGAACACAAACTTCACACGTGGGAAATTCCCTTGAGTTCTTTTGGGATAGAGGTCTTATAATTAGAAATAAAAGAGTTAAATTAAGTACTGGATTTAATAGTTCACAAAGCTACGAAATACACAAAACAGTAGTCAAATATAATTCTCACAACACCATTAGTTATGCACACAATTACTCCTGTGTCACAGACACGTTAATTAACTTTGACAATTAAAGCACAAAAAATGTCTACCATCAATTAATTAAACACTACAAATCACAATAAAATTCAGTAATATATCCAATCAACAGTCTCTCAAATAGTGACAGTGTACAACCTTAATAGTCCGCAGTAGTGATGAATCGCCGTGTGCTGCTCAGCACCCCGAGTGCACCGCTGGCTTCACTCTTGAGGTCTTCGGTACGACTCCCGTCGCGCACCTCCTTCTTCGCTCGTCAGCCCGCCGCAACAGTCCTCTTGGTTCGCTCAACACTGCTCCGAAGGTAGCCACCTGCCGCCTCACAGTATACTCTGACGTCACCAAGATGTCTTCACCAGTCTCTCTCCACAGGCGTAGCACCTTCCTCTAGCACTACCAATAACGAACTCTCTCCAAATGTGCCGATTCTGCGCTTTTATACTCCTCGAAACAGTCGGGGAATAACCGCATTACAGGGGTCTAAAAATAGACATTACTACATGGTTCCGACATGATTTGAGTCACGTAGGCCACCCTCGTAGGGTTAAGACGCAGTTGGGACAGGTATCTATGACGTAGCTTCGGCGTGTCTTCCATCACGTAGCCACCTGGTCTATAATTCAGGGGCCAGTCCACAAAGTGTTACGAAACAGCTGCCGACCACCGGCCTCCAGGTACATGACACGCAACAATATTATTATTGTCGTCACATTTAAAAACACATTTCATGTGACTGAGAGTACAGCTTCGTGGGGTAAAAAAAATCACTTTCACAAAAGTTGTGTTTTGTTTTGAAAGATGCCTCTAGTTTGCACGCGCTAAAAAAATATCAATGGATCACGTAAGTAATTGCCCGCTATTGGAAAAACTGCCCCATAGTATGGCCAATTAATTAGTAAAAACCAGTATTTTAAATTATCAAACGTCGATGCAGTAAATATTAAAACAAAACGTAATACAGAATGTTCACACAATGTAAAATCAGCTATAAGGTTGAAATTAGTATGTGAGTAAATATTGAAATGTAACTTTATTGAAATTAAAATATAACACGATGTTTGAAATTATTAAAATGCATTTTGAATGTAATGTGTTTATTTGGTGAGGAAAAAATTAAATTGTATTAATGAATGTGGTATTAGTAAGTTATTTAATTAAACAAAATCGATATTACTGAAACCGAAAGTTAAGATAAACCTATTATTCACCGGACACCCTTACATAGTCGCTGCTTGATATTCACAAGGACTGTGGTTATATAGAAGCTAGTGGCCTCCCTTCACAGCGAGCTGGGTGTAATTCATGAACAGGCAGATTTTCTGCAAGTGGTAATTGTGACTAATACATGAAGATGGTCCGCGGGGAAGTGGGAGGGTTGATGGGTTTTTCGTTTACCTCTGTTTCCGTTTAAGTACCATTCCATGCTCACATTGTTCACCTTAATTTGGGGGAGGTGGGTTAATGTGATGGTATTACGGCCTTTTAACAACGAGGCATTAAGAGCCGATGAGGGTGACACCAGACGAAGGAAAACACAATAAAACATGCCCGGGCCCAGATGCGAACCGGGGACCCTTCGCACCACATACTGACGCTTTACCGACTTCTCTACGGGGGCCGGCACCACCATCGCCTTACGAGACATCACTGTCAAGAACTGCACAAATTGCTCCATTGCATTTCTTTTGTTTCCTTTGGATTAAGACCTTGCATTGTTTCTCGACTAGAAACACGTGTTTTTTAGGGTGTAATATGATCTGCTGCAAGATGTATTGGTGACTGTACACAACTGTACACCGTAGATGTACCGCATATTAAAAAATAGTTTGTATGCAAAGATATGGTATTGTTAATAAAATGCAGAAAATCTGCCTGAGAGGCTATTCAGAAATTACTCCCAGTTCGCAAGGATGGGAGACGAGAGCACTAGCCTCCACATAACCGCGGCCGCTGTGAATGTGAAGCAGCGACTACGTAAGGGTATCGGGTAATGTAATTATTTTATCTTAACTTTCCATTTCAGTAATATCAATTTTGTTTGATTAAATAACTGACTTTTACCACTTTTATTAATAACATTTCATTTTATTCTCACAAATTAACAACATTACACTCAAAATACATTTTAATAATTTCAAACATTGTGTGATATTTACATTTTAAAAAAATTACACTTAATTATTTACTCATAAACTAATTTCAACCTTATTGCTGATTTCACATTCTGTGAATCGTCTGCATTACGTTATATTTTCATATTTACTGCATCGATGTTTGTTATTTTAAAATACTGGGTTTCACTAATTAATTGGCCGTACTATGAGGCAATTTTTTCAATGACGGGTGATCATTTATGTGACCCATTGACTTTTTTTACCTCGGGCAAACTAAGAGGCATCTTTCAGAACCAAACACAACTTTTGTGGAAGTTTATTTTTTTCACCCCACGAAGCTGTACTCTCAGTCACATGAAATGTGTTTTTAAATGTGACGACATTAATCATATTAAGTGTGTAAAAATTTCGTTCCGCGTGGACCGTTACGTTTTCCAGTATGAGTAGCTCATGGTAGAGTAAAGCCAAAATTTCTTTAAAAATTCATAACTCTTAGACGGCTGCGAATCGGACTGTACAAGTTTGGCTTATTTGGTAGGTCTTGGGCCCATCTATCACCCGCCTTTTTATCGATGTCTACTCCCGGAACATCCCGTATATTGTCACAAGGGTCAATTTTGGGTTGGTTGCGGTTACGAAAATTATATTTTGTGTCGTGTTTTTGTATGGCTCTTGTGGAAGCTTCTGGGCGCTGAGGTTTAATCGAACCAAGGCAGTTACATTTCCGTATGCCGTGAGTATTGCACAAATGATCATCGTTTAGTGTGGAATACTGGTTAAGTGGGGCATGTGCAAGAGCTGGCAGTTTTTTTACAGTTGTTTGCTACAACAGACGCCGGCCCAGTAGAATGTTCTGGACGGCCGGCCAAGTTCCTAACTCGGAATAAGTAAGACTGTATAGGGGTTCTGCCTTTCTCTTGGGGGGTTTTCTTATGGTCGGTTTTCGAGGTCGATGAGACGGTTACAGCAAATCGTGTGTGAGAAAATATAAAATTTAAACGAGTATTTAAGTGTAAGTAACATTAATTAATTTTCAAAAGAATAAAAATTAATACAGTAAGACTTTGGAAAATGGGGTGACATTATGACATTTCAAATACGTATTTATTGCATCTAAATAAATTTATTCGCGACAAATTCCAAATTATAAGCGTCCACATTAAATGTTATTAAGATTTACTCACAGCCGATACATATTGAAAAAATTTACTGTGTAAAACTGTCCCAAAGTCACCCACATGTCCATGGTCACCCCAACTTACGGTAATGCAGATGTCTGAGCAGAGATACGAAACGTAAAAGAATTGATTGAGTTTGAAATAAAGCAAGAGTGAAACAATAAAATCACATGTGTATGTAACATAATAAAATTATAGGTAATTTAATTTAATACTTTAATTGACAGGTTTTTAGGCGTACAGATAAGTGTCGGTGGTTATAGTTATGTAACATAGAACCAGTCATAAGAACGATGGATATTTTAAATAATTTAAAAATAATAAATAACGTAAGTGGATTACCAAATATCAATAGTGTATATCTATGGGTGGGAGTGAGCTTGGTTAAAATAATTAAAATTAATAAAATTCTGCAATAAATTAATTTGTAGTAAAATAAAATTTATTTAAATAAATATTAATTAAAAGTTTTTGAAACATAAAAAATAATATTTTATGCAACATAAATATGATTTAAAGTAGAATAGATAATAAATATTAATTTTTATGCTCAGTACTCGTTCCTCAGACTGACCCTACAAGCGGCAGGTTCATCTATCCGCTTTGAGGAGACAGGCCTCATTGACCATGCGTGTGACTCACAATCGGCGGTGTCGTCTAGACAGCAAGCGCAAGAGAGTAAGAGGCTTTTGTACCCTGTGAAGCTGAGACTTCAAGTCGGGGGAAAAATAATTTTTAAGAAGTAAAATATTTAAGTTACTTTAGAGGAAATTAGAAATGCCAGATGTTTTTGTGGTTAAGAAAGGAATTCTTTGTGAAATCAAGGTAGCCGAAGATTGCAGAGTGCGCCCATGCACACCCGAGCCCTCATCCTCATGCCCCTGTGCCAGAAACGGCTGTTTCATAGTACTTAAAAGGTAAACTCTGCAGATTTTATTAAAGGCCTCTTTCTGTTAAGCTTGCATACATGTTATTTAGAGGAGAATCAATGTGAAATAATGACTCAATTTTGAAGATAAATATTTAGAATAATAAAGTTTCTGGAAGATTACATTTGTACAAGAAATTATACAAATTTTAAAAATAGTTTTAATATTTAACGTAAACTTAAAAATGTAACATTTAAATGTAAGAATAAAAAATTATGAGCAAATGATTTTGAAAAAAACCTTTCCATTACAGTATTCATGAATAAATTTTATTTAGAGTACGTTTGGTTTGATGTACTTACCTTTAAAATCAGCTTATTAAGAATTAATTGATTTTAACACCAGTTTCCCATTTAAATTTCATCGCTGCAAGCTATGCAGGCAGATCCAGGCAGTAGCCTTATAATTACTTCGACAGTGTTTGTCAAGTTCAGTTTGATTGGGAGAGAATACAAATCATATTATTTTAATTTCTTAGATAGTCATATCCATGACCATTATTTACGTTATGATTGTAAACTATGATCGGCTACCACAATCATTATCTGTAAATGAAATGTACAGCAGCCTTATCGATCTGATGACTGCCACACAGCATCCCATAAAGAATGGAGATAGTGTGAAGCAGAATCCTCGACGCGCTCAAAGATCCATCACATTCATCACATGTTCGTACTCTGCCATTGGCGAGTATCAATGCGTGCATCAACTCGTCAGTCCATGTTACCTTTACCCATATTTGTAGGGTCCAACTCTGTGCTGATATCGTACAAATTTTGGAATTAGGTAAGCAGTGTTACCTTATTTGGGCGGTGACATTTGTACCCCACAGCCCTCAGATCGAGGAAATGATTCTGTAATGGAATGACGACTGCTTATAGTTACATGGTGCAACATTCCGCAGTGTTTAGGAGAGTGTAAATACTGCTGCTACATAAAATATGTTGAATTTGTTCAGCAGGATTTAATTCTGCCTCTCTTCTTCAGAACGGAATTCAAAGTTGTGACAGTAGAGGATGACATTCCGTGTACCAGCTTTTCAGAAGGCGAAGCGAATTGATCTAAGGTGTTCTTTTGAAGCATTGCTTCAAAATGTTACTGTGTTTGTAAAAGGTTTGTAATGAGGATAACAAATAACAATAGTTTAGTTCACTGGTAAAATAACTAACTAAAAACGTGTGGCAGAAAGTGAGACAAGTAAATATGAGCAGTTCGCAGTTCACAGGCAGGCCGTCAATTCTAATACCAGATTGTGAAGTGTAAGTTCCACAGAGAAGACTCTGCAGGCAACTAAACGAGGGATTCTTGTAAGTGAGACATCCTCTATACGACGAAGCCAGTGCCTCTTGTGCCACTATTATTTCTGATTCGTTAAGACTTTCTCGACGTATAAGAAAATATTGGATGAATATTCACATTTAGATACTGTTGTAAATAACACCATGCCTGACATGGCCACAAAAATTGCAGCGACACACAAAATTGAATCTGTTGAAACTTTCTAATGACAAAAACATTGTTTAATTTCCACCGTATTATTAACAGAAACAAGTATTCTCATATAACAGATTAAGAAGAGTTATATATAAAATTTTCAAGAATACATCTTTTACAAAAATGAATCTTTCAAACATTTTAAACATATCGCTAAAAAAAAAATTTATGAAAATCGTGGTAGCTTGCATAGAATGTTGTGAACTGGTATCGCGATGAATCCTGCCAAAGAAATGCCAGCTGAATCCGACAATGTAGTGATCCCCATGGAAAATTCTCGTTTGTCTTCTGGCACCTTAAAAAATGGATTAAAAATGTACATTTTATAATGCACGAGCTTACGTGTAGTACAAACATGCAAACAAAAGGTAGGCCTACCTCAATTGATATCCTGTAGAAGGTGTTAACGTATGCTCCACCTCCGAGAAGTCCTTCCCATAGAACAATCGCAAAAATAATCCAAATATTGGGTATGAATTCGTAAATGACTTGAAACAGAAACAAGACGACGTTCAACAACTGGAAAAAAAATATATATTAATCTCGAGCATTTAGAAACAGTTCATGTTTTCATAGTTAACAATTTAATATTAACATACATATTTTAAAAATGAATATCTCTTGTTGGTGAACGGAACAGTTCGTATAAAAAACAATCGGTAATAATGTGGTGGATGCCTACTACATGCGGGCATCTTTCTTGTGCAAGAAGGTGAACACCTTCTTGTTCACCTCGACTTGTGTCGTGTGAATGGTCGTCGAGCATGCTAGTCTTAGGCGTGCCTACCTACAGGGTGTGCCAAGTGGGCCTTTCCCCCTCGCAATGCAGCCATAATACATAGTACTTTTGTCCATTTTATTCACAGATTAATACTGCATAAAACTAGTTTATTTATTTAGTAGGTTTAACACCTCATCGTCAACAAAATCATTATGAAGAGAATATGGATGTCACTAAAAATTTTCTTTCTTAAAGTGATGAACACAAAGTCACACCTAAGCATTACTATGGACTAGAGCTCAGAATCTCTCACCCCGCAAGTCGGCGCGCAATAAACTTCGCTATTGAAGTCTAGTTCAAAGCGTCGATAACGACTGATTCTTCAAAGTTCGAACCAGGGTGTGCACAGTGCAGTAAGAAAGAAAGCAACAGATTAACTAATGTTAGCGCTATTTTGGCCTTCTCGGTCACGGATTAGAAAAACGTGTAGTAAGAGTGTGACTTGACGTCGTTCTATTCTCCACCACTTTTAATTTCGCCGCCACCGTAGTCGCTTTTCCCGCTGCTCCACTTGCATTTGATAAGCGCCAAACAATATCTGGTCGTTCGGACAAGGTGATCTATTTCTATACAATTCCGTGATACCTAGGATTGCCAATTGTCCCGTTTTTTTACGGGAATTCCCGTATCCTTCCTAGAGATAATTTTTTATTCTCTATGGACATAGATGGGACACAATATTTCCCATAACTCAGAAATTTTAGAAACCAAAATGAAGAAGCATTGTCAGAATGTTCTAAAACTACTACTTGAAGGAACAAATTTGGCAAAACATGATTTTTCTACATACATGCATATGGTATTTTTCTGTCGTACCTATGTGTTTTGATTATGTCAACTATGTGTGGTCCTGAACATTTTACTTTTCAGGTCGTATGAAAATGAGTTTGCTATCAACTATAGTTTTCCTTGATAATTTCACTAGAGGTAAAATGTTGTAATTCGAGTTTCCGAAAGTTACCTTTACGGTGAATCTGAAAAAAATTGGCAACCCTAGTAATATCACCCAGATCATAATTACAACGGCGATGACACACGCTGTCCGAAGTTTCTAGATTTAACGCCAAGTTTCGGCTTGCTACCAGGTACGTGCTTGCATATGTACGGTGTTGTAGCGTGTCATTGGTATTTATTTTACTCGAAATCGTTTAACTTATTCGTATTACGTTTATCAACGAAACTTGAAACAACGTTCTATAATGTTAAAAATTCAGCATGCTTTAGAAGGGACGATTTTGTATTCGTGCTGAATACTAGAGCGAGTTTTAAGTACTAGAAAATAGCGGGGACAAACGAATAATTGTAATATGGGAAAACGTATTTTAAGCCTACTCAACATGTTTCGCACAATTACCCAAAAATTAATATATATACAAGACCTAGAGCTTGCCACAACTTTATAGCACTGTTATGTAACAAGGAATGTAAATCGCGAAATGCGATTATAATTTTCACCTACATGTAGAAATTAGCGTTGTACAACAAAGTAGTTTTAATGCAAACAAGTGGTACTAGGCAAAAAATAATATGTAAAATATATAGCTTTACCTCGCTAATTCTTCACCAAATATATTTAATAAAACCACTTCTTGTAAGCACAAAGTAGGCCTAACATAACTTTATGGTTATGAGATATTGTATACTTCACTCCACTTAACAAAATTGTTTTTTCGTAGGACTACCTTATTCTATAAGATGTAATTTACCACACAAAATAATTTTTTTACACATTCACCATGTAGGCCTAATGGGGTATAGTTATTCGACAAAAAATCTTCGTGAATATCCAGAATGAAAGGTAGGGGCCTACACAAAGTAAACATAAAAAATCATGGAGATTTCTACACCACACACAATTGAAATATGCACATATTATATTTTATTTAATGTCAACAAAAATATAGAGGTATACGGTATAAGAAAGATCAATTGTAATTCACTGTTTCACGGGCACGAACAAGCCAAAATCATACAGTCGACTCAACGATTTGGAATCCTATTGATCATGTAACCACTTCTTCGTATAGTTACACATTCTGAGAATTCATAGAATGGCCATCAATCAAGTCAAATATTCCTACATATAAGCATTCAATAATATTTGTGCACGTCCCGAATACAGCCACGAGACACACAAACACACGAAACTTCATTTTTGGGAAAACTAAATAATCTGCTTGTCTTTCTTAAGTCATAGTATTTACACCGATAAGCTAAATATATACAAATTTTACGTTTTCAGTAAATATTATTATAATATCACAAAATATCGAAACATATTTTTTCAGTCTATTGTATACAGTAAACATTAAACATTATTTTAGTCTGAGTTGTAGTTGCTAAGCAGCCGAAGCGAAATTCATTGATTCATACAATACAAAACAGCAATGTTCCCGACTTATAAATACGATAAAACGACGATCGGAAAGTTGAACTCGAGTAACTACACGAGATTAGTTACCTCTATAAATGTTGTGGTGAAACACGAATGTTAAAGCAGGGTTTAATATTTGAGGCGCTCGGGTGTAAATAATGGTATCTGACATTTTTTCAGAAATCGACTTTTTAGGTCGATATGAAAGCAACCACCGAGAAGGTATCACTGTCGAAGTAGTTTTTAAATCGGACGCTAGATGGCAGAAATATGCTCTTTAGAAGTTATGGCATGTGAGTCTTGTTTCATGTATACAATGTTATCTACTG
>PNEQ01001544.1:0-44591 GCA_003012365.1 Medauroidea extradentata | reverse complement strand
TCACCATGTAAAAAAAAATGTTGTATGTATTTTGTAATGGCTAACGTAATGTTTATATGTTCATTAAAAAGTAAATGAAGCAAAAACACAAGCAAAATGATGTTTCAAGTTTGTATATTTTTTCAAACATTGAACATGTGATTCCCTAAAATTTTACAAATGTCAGATACCATTTTTTACACCCGAGCGCCTCATTTAGGTTTAACTTTTCGTCTAGTTAAGTTACACCTCGATTAACATTTTTTTTTTGTTGTGAAATTGGCACTTGAGGACGCCGCAACGGTATCAGCTGATGTGCGCTTCCCGATAAGCCCGACTGAAGTCAGAGGGTGGAATATATGGATCTTCGTGTTGCCAGGGGTGGGTGGTAGAGAGAGAGGAGATGTGTAATGGCGTTACGCATCTTGCAAGGCGTGGTCTAGTTAAAATTGCTTAGCACTTATGTTTACACTTTAAACTCTGTCGTAATAATTCCCTCTTATTCAGTTTAACATACTTTTAAAATAATGCTAATTTTTAAAATTTGATTTAATGAAGTTGCTGTATTTAGCTTGGCCAGACACACTAATTTTACATAAATGATTCTCTTCTACCTCATTCAAATTGATAACAAACTTATTCATTTCATGTAAAAGAGGCTCAAAAGTGCAGAAGCTGTAAGGACGACAGCGCGCATCAAATACTGGATCGCCACAACGAGACAAGCGCTGAATCAACGTGCATGATTACTGCCGATCCTTTTTACTACAGGACTTTCAGAGTTGACCAAATAATTATATTGATGGAAAATTCGTAGCAATGTTCAGTGAACGTCTCAATCTGAGTTTTACGTACTTCCGTTTAGTACATAATAAAGAACTGCTGTCTGATAAGGCCATTATTAGCTATGTTTCTGTTCTATAGTTTCTCAACTATGGTAACCAAAATAGTACTGACCTCTAGAACTCCAACAAACCCAGCGGTTATCAGTAGCAGGTATAGCCTCGCATTAATAGTCGCCGAAAACTATCCCCAGTGTCCATCAATGATCATCAGCAATAACAGAACGTGCAATTCATAGTAAAGCTGGTGTTGTAAACATACTATCACCCTACTTAAACAGTTATTGTTTACTTATTTTGGTCTTGAAATTGTATTTGTATAATGTGAATTTATATAGGAAATTTTTCAGAAGTGGCATTATGTAATTAACGAGTGTTGTTACCAAAAGTATGTTTATTTTTCTTTCTACGACTATGAGCTTTTTTGATAGTGATTAATCTCTACGGACGTAACTGTGTGTTACTGCGACTTCCATCTACTTCTGTGTAAGAGGGTGTGAATCAATAGCGTTTTATCTCGTACCTTCCACCACGGCAGTCTGACGTCATGTAAGGTGATGCATTAGCGATTATATATAACTGTCCGACATAGTTTAGCCAACGAGCGAGAGGGACAGTAAATAGTATGCGGACAAGTACTATAAGAGTCTCCTAGCACTCACATCAGCTTATATTTATTTGGTAAGGTAGGTTAAGCGGGCTTTACATCTCATCGACAGCGAGGTCATTAGATACGTTGACGCACAACTTGGTACACAGACGGGAGCTGGGAGAAGAGTCGGCCATGGCCTGTGTTAAGAAACCCTACTAGAATATTTATTTAAGTTCAATATTGCTTCACACTTCACACGTTAAGAATGACCTTCGTTGCCGACACAGCCATAAGCGAGTCTGGAGATGAGATAATTCATACTGGGGAGATGAAGATGAGCAACTCAGATGAGAGGATGAGAAAGTAGAGCCAACAGTTGAATATTATACAACCCTAATTGGGCTGTACATAAAAATGTGTCTACGCTGATGCATATCAATTCATAAAAGTATTTATTGATGAAACGATAACCAACATGGTAGTACGTGAAAAGAGATGGCGCACAGCAGTTATGTTGTGTGGTCCGTTGTAATGAAAATGGACCAGATATCGGGTTGAGACGACTGTGGAAAATTTACTAAAAATCCAAGATAATAATGGGGTGTTAATATCTGAGCAAGCTCAATAGAAGTAAGCCGAGCTATAGGGTTAAAGTTGAGCGTGAAAAGTTGCATACTTATATTTTTTCAATAAGAAAAGATAAAACAGATTCACAGACATTCAAGTTGGGTGAACTGAGGAGGATTAATTCTTTATACGTATTTTCTCTTGCTTGCATCAGGTTGCACTGAAACAGTATGTCCTGTTCCGGGTAACCACAGTCGTATATAGGAGAGTCTATTACGTTCAGTTTTTTAAGGTGGTTTTTAAAATACCCGATGTTCAATCTTAAACGTGTTATGGTATTTACTTCGACTCCCCCTACTACTCACATCTACAAACAAGTAAGAACGCTTTCAACTTTTATTAATTGTTACATGTCATCCAGAGATACTGAGATATATAGAGTCTCAGCGAGACAAGGAATAGTCAATATATTAATAAACGTAATTATGTGAGGTGAAAGGGTTTTACAGCCCTTTAACAACAAGGTCGTAAGACCTGATGAGGGTGAAGTGAGGTGAAAAGATAACACAACATTCATGCTCGAGCCGGTATTCTAACCCAGAACCTCTCGCATCGTAAACGAGCGCCTAACCGACGACGCTACGGAAGTCGGCTATAAACCTAATTAACTCGTCGTTTTACAATGTCAAAGAAGTGGATGATCAGTTTAGCAAAACAAACAATATTTTATTTCATCAAACATTGTTCATCTTTTCGTTGACGTGGTCTGGATTTGGTTTAAAATAGTATTTTTTTTTTTAATTAAATTAAATTTTCAGTCATATAATAGATTTCTTTTTTTCTGGGCGTGAAATTTTTTGCTGCCACTGACTCTTTCAGACTACTAAAAAGTAACCTTGTTCTTTGACAGTGTATTTTTTTTTCATTCGAATGTAAAACGTAAATTTTTTGCCGTTGTTAATATTTAAGTTTATACTTTGCCGTACTAGATGCCACACAAGCTGCTTCTCTCTTCCTTCTCATCTCTTTCTATATCTAGGGAGTACAAAACATCATGCCACACAACTCATCACCCATCACAGGATCCGCCTACTCGTGGATTGTAATAATTTTGTCAGAATACATTTATAATCGCATTTTACATTTTTAGTTGCCTAAAATTTATGTTTCAGTTGAACCAACTGATTGTATAGTGCCAAATTATTTGGTAAAATAAAATAACTTTCAGTAATTTAATCATTAAATATTCGCAGGAAACTTAAAAAAAAAGTACTTCCAAATAACTTCAAAATAGGCGGCATCATTCACCATGTCCGGAAAGATGAGGAAGTGAAAAATGGCTGCTGTTATGTGAACTTTTCTTAGTTGCAGCAAAACACGATAATATTTTATGTTTGAATTTCAAGTGAACCACGGGAATCCCGGACTAAATTAGAAACGAAATCGTTAGTAACAAAATGTAAAACATTTTTCACGCAGAATGTGTCCGCACAACATAGAAAAAGTCACCTCTTGTGCTTCACGTTCAGGTATTATTTTGTATATGTTCAGCGTCAAGTTAATGTAGAATCATGTTTGGCCTGTTCGGGATTTGAACCTGCATTCATAATAAGGTCAGAACGTTGGTAGTAAAATGTCTGTGAAGCACAAGAGGGGACTTGTGCCTTCCTATGTTGCCACATTGTGTACGTAAAATGTCATCAAACAACATTTTGCAACTGACGTTTTCGTCTCTAATTCGACCCAGTATTCACGAGGTGTGTTCTTTATACAGCCATTTATGGAAGTTTTATATATATATATACATACATACAAACACACACAAAATTGTACATAGCAACATACGATCGTAGAGAGACAAGTTAATACCGAAATAAAAGTTAGTTGAAGAATGTAGAGAGACAAGTTAATACCGAAATAAAAGTTAGTTGAAGAATTAACATGGTTCGTTATTTCAATTTAAATCGAGATCTCCATCATTAATGAACCACTTCCAATTATAACAAAACAATTTTCTAAAATACGCGAACGTAGCTTTCTAAAAAGCAATAAGACAAGAAAATATTCATTTTAGTTCAAAATGTCACAGAAACATTATATACTAGCAGTGGTGTAGATAGGATTTGTGTTTGGAGACGGGGAAATGTAGTTACATGTTGGGAATTTTATATAGCAACACCGATAATAAAAGTGGGGAGTCCAGTGAACTGCGCAAAGGCAAAATTTGATTTATATGTGCAAAAGGTGCTTTTTAAGCACTTTTGGCACCTAAAGATTGAATGTACCACAGGTAGTACCTAATATTAAGTTTTTTTTTATAGTTGAGAAATATTCTAGTGAATAATTTAACTAAGGGTGGGTCAGAATGGACCTTAATAGTTCTTCACCCCAAATTATCTTTTATGAATGCATCGCTGTGGTCGCTGGCAGTAGCTTAAGCAAAAGTTTATTTGTTGGAAGGAAGCCTTTCATTATAAGTAGAACAGCATTTATATAAAAAAATTCAACCGATGAACATAACACGCACAGTTATGTTCTATAAGTTATAATATGATGATAGCATATCAATAGAGCCAGGGACTTTTGGTGAAAAGAACTCTGCAACTATTTGTTTTAATGCCTTATTTGAACATCTGTTTCTCTGCTTCATGGTCAGTGATTGGAAGTTTTTAACCTTTGGCGTCCTGGGGTCTTACACACAAATCATGGACGAGTGGTGTCGCGGTGACATTGTTCTGGATGGTACAGTCAAATGAGCCACGCCTCTGCCCAATTACATTCTGCCAATAACCACGTACCAGAGTTGCAGGCGTTCACATAAGGCATTGAAACTAGTTGTTTCAGAATTATTTTTACAAAAAATCACTGGCTCTACGTAACGATACTTTATTTTACTTACTTTGTTATATTCACGGTATTTTTGACCAATTTTAAATTTTACTTATAAAGGTTTTCCACAAATTGCCAAAATAATTACACCAAGACTTAGTATGCCTAGAGATGATGGTTTATCGCGGAAAAACTTGACTATTTGCTAGGCTTCAACATATGTTCAACTTATCAAAAGATTACTGGCTTTTCCTTGTACGTGGAGTTACTGCCCTATTTGACTGAGCCAATAGGAATGCCACTATTTTAATATTTAATGCATGTTATTGGTCTGCAGACAGCTACGTTGTGTCAGTGTTTTCAAGGCTATGTTGACACAAAACATTTTCGCGATATACCATCATCTCTAAGTATGCCCTATAGACACCGCAAATGTGGTGCATCAGGTCCCATCAGACCTGCAAAACCCCCTGATTCATACTTTGCTCGGCGTCCGCCTTAGAATCCGACTGCTCCTGATTTCAATCGATAAACGCGACAAAATGTAGGCGAGCAGTCTGCTAATTAGTACAGGAAAGATATGACAAAACGAGGAAAATTTGCAAGGAAAGTTTTTTTTTTTAGTTAAAATTCGTATAATAATAAGTAGAATTACATATCTAAAATCCGCCGAAATCCACCTTCCGGTTTTTACTTATTTCCCGAATTCGTCCCGGAAGAATGCGGAAAAAATTAATAAGTCGAAAACAAATCCCGTATAATGAAATATTCATAACCTTTATGCAGAAATACGACAATTTCTAAATACAAAATGATGCATTTTGTGTGTGTTTTATGAAATTTTGTTCTCCATAGTTTTTGGCATACAGTGCGTGGTTTCGGTTTTATTGTACTACGGCCTTTCGGGACAAATTCCGAATAAACAAATGCTGATTTTACATGAATTACTATGGAATTAGACTATTTTAAGGTAATAGCTAGGTTTGTTTTCTTTGTATCTGTAATATTTTGATGTAAAGTGCGACGTTTTCAATTTATTAAATTTTTGATGTTTTTCCGGGATTCATCCTGGAAAAAGAAGTTATAAGAGGAATTCCGTGAATTTTGGATATGTTATGTTAAATTTTGTGCTGCTAATTTTTATCTCCACTAGTGTCGTGAAATGCACCGTTTTCGACTTATTATATTTTTCCGCATTTTCCTGGGACAGTTTCTGGAAGAAAGGTAAAAACCGGAAGGTGGATTTCGGTGGATTTTGGATATGTTATTCTACGAATATTTATGCGAATTTGGATTTTTAAAAAACTTTTCTTGCAATTTGTCCATAAATCGATCCTTTTTTCTCATATATTTCCTGGACTAAATAGTCCTCCTGATGGACTTGCTAATCCATTTCTCCCAAAGTTAGACTTGTGAGGGGTGCTGTAAATAGTCACAGCTCACCACCCCTATCCTCATATGCAGTAATTGGGGAGATGCAGTTCATGAGCAAAGTATGTTAACTAGTACTTAACATTCATTTATTGGCATGCACGTAAGATACAGCCACATAAAAGTAAATTATGAAAAAAAATTTTGACGAAAATTAAGGCATTAAACACGTAATTTCATTAATAAATGTTTATATATTTTCTGATCCCGCTGGTGTCGAGCAGCCGGCCCTACCTTCACCACGCATTCTCTCATCCCCAAAGTGATTCTACATGAGGTGGGAAAAACGTGTTTGTTTTAATTTTTTCAAGACTAGTCACAACTGACAACTGAGGATAGGCTGTTGGGGGTGGAGGGTTTAAACCATTATGTTCCCCCTGCTCATCTTGGTTACGCCCCTGTTTATTAGTACATAGCATTATCAAAAATTAAAATAAGTTTTTTAACAAGAAATTATTTTAATTTGCATTAGCTTATTTTTGTGGGTAAATTTCTGAAAGGGACGGTTATGTATAGATGATGTCAATGGTACCTGTAAGACGGCCATGATCCACACATGTCTGAACGTTACAATGTTGACTGACGAACGAGAAATAAATACTCCAATTTGGTAAATCAGCTGTAGCCATCGATATTGTTCCTTATGAGACAACCAGACCAAGGGGAATTCAATCAGCTCAAACTGAAAAAAAAAAAAACACATATCAATAAACGTATAAAATTTTGATGAAGTGTGTAAAAAGTGAAAATAATTTTAAGTTAACAAAATTTTACCCCAAGACAAATGGAGACGTGTTATAAAATAAATCAAAACATTAAATGATCGCCTTGGTTAAGTCTTCTAATCGCAGATAGCTTACTTGAAAATATGTATTCGAAGTGTTCTACTATCTTAGAGATATAACATACAACAAAAAATTTTCACAACGTAGTTACAGATTATATTAAACTATAACGAGATAGCACAATTAACTGACAATGGACGTGTTTCAGCATGTGGGTATGTATCGTTTCCTCGGTCTAGTGGGATATCATTAAATCGTGCTTTTGAGTGAGGTACTTAGGTTAAGGATTTAAAAAAATATTGCATAATTAGTAAGCGTGGCCCAGGCCACGGGTACAAGTATTACAGATATTGTTTGTTTGATCTGTACCTAAATATTTATTTTTCTCGGAGATCACCGGTTTTACCTGCCCCTCTCATTCCTCCGTTGTAGGGCCTTTTTTCATGACATCCTTCAGGGCAAATCAGATTCCTACGTGTGCCCAGTAGTCTGCATCTGGGGTGCGGTCCTCTGGCCATCAGGTATGCTCCTCACACAATATTTAATTCCCAAACTCAACATAATGAATTAAAGAAAACTTATTTTTAAGATGCAACCTAAGAAAAAAATTCAAAATCAGGTTAGAGAATATATTTATTATTGGCATCTTTGGAAATACGACTGTCGATGGTAATGTCTAACAACATACCACACAACATACGTGAAAATTTATCTTGTGCTCTGAGAGTTGACTCGGCGACACAGGAACCTATTTTCTTTAATATCTTATAGGCAGTTACAGTATTTCACAAGATCGTCACAGCCACACTGAGGGCATCTTGAAGAGTTTGGAGGTCATATTGAAAGAGATAAGCAACAGGATTCAGGTCATGGAGGTTTGCCTTCATCCATTTAAGTTCCTGTGGTCTTTGGGTGTGTAGTTAATATAGCTTCATTCATAAGTTTAACGGGAAACTTAGAGTTAAGTGATTCTGTTGATGACACCTTGCGACAACTGGAGTCTGCATTAAGCAACCATTCAACCATGGTTAGGGTGATGATGCATACCTCTCTATGGTGCGGGTGAAACTTTGTGGTTATTCTTTAAAAAAATGGACATGTGGTTGTAACTGCCAGCCAATGGTCCTCCAGCACAAATCACCCTGAAACGTGACGAAATTGATAGGAAAAGAAGAGGAAAATAATTCCCAACAACTCTTAGTGACATCAATTGATGGCTAGATTAATAAACCATACGTGAGGAAGAATTTTAACAAGCTGAATTTTGGCCACATACACAAGTTCAGCATAAATTTTTCATCTGGAATTTTCAACAGACCTGGCACTTACCTCTTTCAAAAATCTCCCTTGACGTTTAGGATTGAGTAACTTTCTCCGATACCTCGATAACCTGGCAGCTTTTACAAAACTCTCGAAGATGCAACGAAGTAACGAGGAGACAGAGAGACGATGCAGCAGTGCAGCAGTCATCAAAATGCGGTCTCAACGATCGACAAGATGATGCAGTTAATGATAGTTGTAGGGAAGGACGTAGAATGTGATTCGTATGCGCATGGGACTAGTGCGAACGGTGGTTTAGATTGGGTAAGGATAAATAAGTTTATAATAGTGTAATAAATAATAGGACATTTTAAGTGCAGGTGTAAAACAATACATAAAACAGCGAAACGAAGGAATGTAAGACTTATATGTCGGTTTGCAGATCATTTTCACAGTAAATTATTGAATCAATTCTATCACGTTTAACTATTTAGTACGTACTCCATGTTAACATAAACCTTACACAGAATGGAAAACTTGGAACAATTCGAAGGAAGAAATCAAGTTTTCCTTTCTCCTCCAATACTCCAGACGTTTATTTGAGAAAGTTCTTTAGTTCATTTACCACCTCCTGAAGTTCACTAAGGAATAGTAATTCCAACGCTCACTTGTCCCCTCCAGAGTCGACATCCTTGAGTAAAATATGAAAGTGAAACTGTTTTACAAGGACACTTTACAGTTATGCAAGCAGTGCAGTGAATTGCTACACTTCTGTCTCTCGTAGGTAATGTTTAATAAAGCAGAAGGATTATGTGCAATTTAGCATTAAAGTCTTATAATACATTATTGTAGGCCTTATTGTCTATCTACACCTCTACAGCGAAAGTGAAAAGTAACTAGGTTTTTAATAACATTAAATATACATAAATATTTCTTGTATGTATTCATCATCTTAAATATTTTACTAGAATATTATTCGATAGTTTGAAAATCTATATGCTGACAGAAAACGTAATAGTAAAATGTATATTTCTGGTGAGTTTGATTGTATGGAAACATTGAGTTTTATCTCCAACAAAACCACCGTGTTTCTTCTGATTTCTTTTCAGTATTCTGTCTTATAATCAATTGACACATACGTTGCAAGGCAATACATTCTCTGCAATTTATTTTTGCTTCATTACCTATTCGGTAAAATAAAATAATTAATTCAATTTCCTTTAAATTATTCTTCACAGACTAAAATTTCAAATGCAATATTAAATTTTATACTCAATTAAATTGTTCCAGTCCATGCAGTACAATTTTAAGGAAACAGCATGCATCGTCCGAGTTAGCTACAGAAAGCTGCCTGCCTACGTAGCGTGGTCGGTAGCATGCCGACCTACGGTGCAAGAGGACTTGGGTTCGAATCCTAGCACGGACACGGATGTTTGTGTTGTTTATTTGGGTTTAAATCGTTTTCAAGCCGTCCCTTACCTACCGGTATAAAAAGGGGGGACGTAAAAATCTCTCTAAAATTAAAAAACAAATCATAATGTTAAGTACGTGCAATTATTGACATTGAGCACAAGAGAAAAATAATTCGGTAAATAATCTTAAGCTGGTAAAAATTTCTAGAGGATATCTTAAGCCAGAGTGACATTTGCAGCATACAACATGCAATCTAACTGCGCAAAAAAGCAGAATTGTAAAACCGAAGAGTTTGTATTATCTGCAACAATCAGTCTGTAAATAATGCCATTACTAGGGACTGGAAAATTTCTCGAATTCATGTCCTGTAAGCTAGAATCCATTATGCTATGCATATTCAAGCCCCGTCTATTCGTTCATTATCTGCTGTTCCACAGAGGTGCAGCTAGTTGACAAATAGTCGGGGCTTGAGTATGCATAGTACAATGGATTCAAGCCAACAGATCATTGAATTCGCGAAATTTTCAAG
This sequence comes from Medauroidea extradentata, assembly GCA_003012365.1. Taxonomy (NCBI): domain Eukaryota; kingdom Metazoa; phylum Arthropoda; class Insecta; order Phasmatodea; family Phasmatidae; genus Medauroidea; species Medauroidea extradentata. The sequence continues at coordinate 34,364 of PNEQ01001544.1, read as the reverse complement.
TCCCTATAGCCATTACATTAAGCAAAACGTCAGCAATGCCCTTAGATCTATGACAATTTACTACACAGTTGTGAACAAAGTTTAACATTAATAGTGTACTTTGAGCAGCAGACATCTTTCGTGTCGTTCCCAAATAAAGTTTGTCGTGGAAAATCGGTAAGGAAACTGTGAGCTGTAACTGCGACTTATGTGATGCGGTCGATAATTCGTTCGTTTTATTAACACAACACAGTCCTAAAATGCCGCCAACTAATAACCAACACCAAACATAATAAGATAATATATATTTTACCAATCCTTGATTGATGAAGTACTCGAAAAGATATACAGCGGTAAGAGGAATCATGTATTTCAGCAGTGGAGGAATATCTAATAACTTTAATTTGAATAGCTTCATTCTGCTTTTTTCTTCTTCTTCTTCTTCTTCTTCGGATTCTTTCTTTGAAGTTACAGTGCCTTCACAAGTTTGAGATTGTTGCTCCGGTTTCTCAGGTTTCATTATGACATTAGTCATTGAAGGTTGTTGCAGAAGTATCCAAAATCTTGAAACAAACGTGACAACCAAATTACTTGCTTGCTAAATGCATAATATCTCTAAGTTTTTTTAATTCTTTAAATAAATTTCAATTAATTAAATATGTTAGCAATTAAGATTTTTCCTTTCTTACATGATTATTCCAAAAACATTTCTTCAGATAATTTAATGATTGGCAACCATTCATCTCATAAGCCTTTTGAGCTGTATTCTGGTATAAAATTAATTTTAAGTCAAAGAACAGGCAGTAAACAGTTGTTTACTTACCTACCTTTATTATTGTGCTTGCCAGGAATGCATAATCTGATACTATGTTTGTCATATTCAGTGTACGAGAGTATCTAAAATATCAATGTACACGTAAAAAATTAACTGTCTTTCTGATAGTTTATCAAGTTCCATTATATCCTATTCAAGCTTGCTATAAAATTTTATTTTCACTTAATTAGAATCTTTTCAATTCTAACATATTTGGATTCGGTTAGATGTTGTTAATAATTTATCAATAAATTAAGTAATAACTGTGATAACAAAATATTGCCTGTATCTATTTCTACATGTTTACAATTCTACTCATTCATAAACGCAGATTCTTAGCTTATAAGGTTAAGCGTGCTAAAATTTTCTGAGAAGAAATACCCAACATATTTCGCTAACCAGTGAAATTTGACCCAAGTCACAGCATTATATGTAGGCCTTAAACTATTAAAAACAACTTAGTTATACTGATTGAAAACTAATTACTGTATCTAGTCCGTCATCTAATTAAGCTACTTAAATCAACGAATGTATTTGACATATCAAATACGAAAAAGACTTACGAGGATAGACGAGAAAGGAAATACTTATTTTGTTAATTTTAACAAGGCTATTATTAGTTTTCGTTCAGAAGTATTTCAATTCACACTTCAAGAACTACAATGAAATGTTGCCTGAAACCATTATCATTTCTCTGAAATGAATTTATGGCAGCATGGCAAAATTTATCTTTTTATTTTTTATTCACCTCTTTAAAAAAATGTGTTCACCGCCCAGAAGACATTTCATTTAATGGAATTTTTGCAACTCAGCTGCAGTCTGATTATCGTCATGACAAACCAGTTTTTTAAAATCATAAAATGCCCCCGAAACGGTGTCAGTAATGCTAGTTCCCTTTGAGTTTAAACATGCCGCGATTTATGTTTCGGAATTTATGTAGTAACGTGATCCGAAAAAAGCTAAGTTTAGGCATAAAGGTAACAGCAGTCCATTGTATAGCAAGACAGGCCAGCTCAGTGGTTCGAGGAAAGTAGTTTGTTTCTCCGTATACATACAGAAAAAAACCTAACTTCTAAAATTTTTAAATATTATATGTAATTTTATAAAGTTAGTGCACCATGTGAATAGCAATTGTAAAAAATGACAGCTCCTAAAAATTATGAACTGTACATTTTTTTCAGATCAATCTGGAACACTGTACTACGAAATAAATCCACTCACTTTATATTTGACCGTCGGTACCCACACAGGGATCACCGAATAATCTCCAATGCTATTAATGAAACTACATCATAAACCATTTAAAAAAATACTTAAGAAAAATGCAAGAAAATATCAACTAGTAAAATAATGTAATGAAACTGCGGATTTACCCTTTGGAGAGCTACGATTAAAAAGTCTTAGTGTTATAAAATATACAAAATAAAGAGTGCTTAGGCTACACAATATGTTAGCTAAATCTCGAATGACGTAATGTTATCGCTAAGCTTAATACATTTTTATCCAGTATTTGAGTGATGTCGGCCATGTGCTCTGATTTCCAAACGTCCTGTTAACTGGGGCAATTCAGCAAACAAGATAAGAATGTTTGTTCTATAAGCTGTAATAAATCGGAGATATACGTATCTATAGCCTATAAGCCGAATATTTACTGACGTATCTTGTTCAAAGTACACAGCCTGTCAAATGCTTGCTCCCTGCAAGATTTATCTGAGTAGTTCCGATATAAATTTATTACACGTCAATTTAATTACTGTCGAAATCTTTGGCGGCGAGATTTTGTAATAGGTAATAATACATATTACATTTGAAGGTAAATATATCACCATAATACGGGCGATACAATAATCTCGCGGTACTCACGACAGCGCCATGATGACAGGAATGATGAGCATGATTAACAGGGCATCAGCTGGTTTGAGACCCAATGCAGTGAGGCCCGCATAGGAGCCAGCGCCAAATATGCCAGCACCGCCAGTTCCTGACGACCACGTGGAAACCACATTTCTACAAACAAAACAGTTGACCAGCAGCCGCGGGAACAACGTTTCTTACCAAAAATTAAATGTGCAACAGTTTTATTTAGTGATTTCTTTACTATTATAGGTTATAATTATTAGAAATGTTCAAAATTTGTATTATGACTACATACATGCTTGGCAAAGAATAAAGTCCGAAAAAAAAACTTTTAGTCATGAAACTAAAATTTTTAAAGCACTTGGTTTCCAATCCGGTGCTACCCAACACTTCGTTTTCCAAGGCGTAGCAGGTATAAAAGGGAAGAATAAACTGAAGACTGCAGTCTAAATATATAGGCTACAGAGTGTTTCTTAAATAGGGGGCCAAACTTCGCATGCGTGTTCCTCTCGAAAAAAGAAGACGAAAACATGTGATGCACTATCCATCTAAATGTTATATGAAGGGAGTTATGAGCCCCCAAATATTATATTTGAAAACCATATTTTCCCAAAATATCGGAAACTAATTGACATAACAATACAATATTTTCAGCATTGCTTAGTGCTATTGGGATCTTCAAACCAGCAGCAAAGTCTGATTGATACCTTCCTCCCTTATGAAAAAAGCGAGGGTGGCTACCCTCTAATTACATACAACTTTGTCAACGTCAGGATATGTGAACAATTTAAGACGGTGTATTGTGTAATAAGACCTGTGTGAAGAAAAATGTCCTCTTGTTGCAACTGTCTAGGACCTATCGTTTTCGTGTAAAACGCACACAAAGGTTCAGTTGCTGCTACAGAGGGCCAGGAAGGAACTGTTGGAAACGGAGATACTGTATTGTTTGAGACGTACGGCATAAGAGTGTGAACATGAGTGGACATTTCTGTACCTAACAGTTGTATTATTGTTCGCATATCATTTTGCAGAGTATTTCCTGTAACATTGTTATTATTCCGATACCTTGCATAAATGCCATTTACATACTGCGTCAATTTGTCATTCATTATGTTCGTACTTGTCTGAAAAATGATACACCACTTGACATAAACAAACAATATCTTCAGCATTGCTCATGGGGTCTTCAACCCTACCGCAATAGCTGGTTGATATCTACCATCCTTACCATAATACGTAGTAGGGGTGGCTACCCTCTACTGGCGTAGAACGTTGTTACCATCGGGATATTTGAACATTTGGAGATGATTTATTAAGAAATTAGGCAATTCATAAGACATACTACTACAATATTATCGTACAAGACCCCGTTTATTACTTGGCCTGCCCTCAGGGGGCACCTGCTGCAAGACATTACGATTTTTGATGACAAAATGCATCTGTAGCAACTCGGATCTGAGTCGTCTTGTCCCTTGCAGGCAGGTGGCGGTGCGAGTAGGGCATGGACTATCGAAATGGTATTGTATAAACTTTAAAAATTGACAGATTGAGTTTACTGATAGTCGATCGGGTATAGTTATGTTGGTAAGTGAGAGAGTATGGTGTGTAGTCGTCAGAGGGCCTCTAGTAAATTATCTCACATGTATTAAAATTCATAAAATATACTTTTTTAATTACTTTTTATTTAAAATATATATATGTATAATACTAAATTTATTTGAAATCTATTGGTATATATTATCTAATAAGGTGTTCGGTGGGGTACCGGACAGTATCTATGTGTGTGGTATCGTATGTAAAGTATGTTTGTAAGAAAATTGTATTCTTAAGAAATATCAGTGAGTTATTCAAATTTGTATGTTAGGGGTGTACATAGCTTTTCAGAGACGAGTATGTACTAAATGAATCAAACTAAAAAATTCATGTAAGAATACAATTAGGATACAGAAGTAATAAAAAAGAATTAATATAAATACATACATATGTATTTAAAATAATAATAACATACTATGAAATCTGTTGTAATTGTGTAATGCTAATGATATGTGGGAGTTTTACGAAGCTAAATAAAATATTGACAAGGTTAGCGTGCTGTAAAGCCAAAAGACGATGAATTAACATAAATAAATATGTGATAACCTATGCCTGAGTGATGTAGGTAGAGGTAAAATAATTCAGTTAGTAAGGAAATTCTTCGGTCATGTAGCTATACATGTTAGCATTGTTACAAATACCAAGAGCCTCGCCTGGAGGACGGGCTAATGACGACGATAGTGCAATCAAGTCAGTAATTGCACAAGACTCAGCGATTCTCCCCACCTGCACTGAAGTGTAACATTGCAAACCTATGTATTGGGAGAATCAGGGTCTGCCTTCTACAAGTCTTCCAGCCGTCATCAGCTCGCCAGGATGGTCCTGGTTCGAGGCCCACGTCGAGCCCGTTAACCAAGCCCTCCGTCATCAGCATCTAGCATCACGCTAACGGTGAGGTCTAAGGTGTCCGACGGGTCACCCATCACAGAGTAGAACATGAAATTATTTAACTAAACAGCCGCTCTTCTCCTATCTTGATTATGTAGAACAACAGTGTAATAATATGTAATCTAAGCTATGTAGAGTTCAGCCACCGTATTTAGATTACTGGTAATGTATTTAATGTAACCGTAACCACATAACCTTAACATTATTCACTAACTGATTCAGTATAAAGTGCCTACCTCTAGCTATAGCCACCCTAACCCCTTTAACTCTAGTCAGTAAACCAGTTTAAGTAATTGTTTTATGACATTTGGTAAAGGCGCATTCAACTCTTCACCTCTCACTACCAAGCCACCATCCCCCCAAATTTATAAATGTAAAATTTTGCTTAATAATTATTTTAATAAATTTACCCACCCACCCTCGTGTAAAATTGCGTATAAATCACGAAATAAAAACTCCAATGGTAGGGTGCTTAAATTAATAGCCATGTCATTAAATTAAAGCAATATAAATACAAACTGAATTAATTTTACATATTTGCTTTGCCCCTAATCACCAAATAAAAACGTATTTAAATTGACTAAACTCGCGGTTAAAATTTTAATTAATAAATAACTAAATATCTCCAAAACAATTTCTTTGAAATTTTATAATTATGATTTATTTTCGTGTTAACGTAGTTTATACTATGTGTGCGCGGTAACTAAACAATAACAGATGGAATTAATGATGTTATGAAGAAACTGTTACTAAGTTCTAAAATTTATTTCAATACTTATCAATATTTATCCAAACATATGCTTTATTATACAGTTAAACAGACTATTGTTCCCGTGAGCATTACTAACAAATATTTTATTACATGCATAGTGTCCCTAAGTTATTATTGCTACAGTTTAAATGGAAGCTATCACAGGATTTTCTGCGTCTAACGCGGTTACAGTACGTGAGCAAGAGAGCCACGTGCGGCTTGTTGCACGGCGGCCCACTTACATGTAATTCATAGTGTGTGTACTGGGCACACTGCGGTTCAGCAGCGTGGCATTTTGCCGAAAAAGAAAGAAAACAAAGAAACATAGTTATGCATTTTGCTTGAAAATTGTAACATTCAAACTACAAAATTTGGTATTTTAGAATTCACCTTTTAAAAAGCCATTGAAATTAAATGTATGCACTGAATGCTATAGTATCTGGCAGTAAAGTAATAGGAGTAACTGCTAATATAAGAATATCAGTTTAATGTCATCACACATTTTGTATTATATAGTATGTATTTGTTAGATAACGCAATTTAGTGTTAAGACAGAGTAAGTTTCTTGTAATCCTGTCACTTATATTGAAATTTAGGAGGAAACAGGTGCACCAATTCAATCTTTAGTAGGAACGATTTTTACACAGTTACAATAATAATTTAATGTACCCCTAAATTTCAAGCTATTCCGTCTGAATCTACTTCCTAAAACCTTGTCTCGATCATTAGTTGACACACAGATATGTAAATATTAACTGGGGTAACTGTGGTAATCCTTTTGTTCTTTTCAGCAACTTTTTGTGCGAAGGGAACGTAAATTATTTTCACAATTTTTCTTTGATGTTTCAATATTATTTTTATGCAGTTAATTTGAAATTTTCAGCACATCAACGAAATTTACTATGCAAACTAGTTAGAGCCACCAACAAATGGACACTCAGAACACTTATCATTTAGCAGAGGGTGCGCGTATCGTGATACCTACACACTTAGTAGTCTGCCGCGTTCGCAAAAGAAAAGCTGCACGTCAAAGCTACAATTAAAGCCCTCGCACCTAACATTCAACTTCATCAGAACAATGCAGGTCGACGTTGACCTTATGCGAAAAGAAGAATTGCACGAGGCATAAGCAGATACTTTACCTTTAGCTGTCCGTCTGCTATAGTTTTTCCTTTACTAAAATTTTCCTTTCCGTCTTAAGAAACAACTGTATTCCAAATCCTACTGCAACAATACTGCAAGAGCACCTACTGCACCATACACATGATATTCGATATTTAAAAATCCGACAAACCTTTCAGATGTACGAACGCATCATTTTGGAAACATTGGGTATAATGTTATGAATACCAAGAGCATCGCCTGAAGGACGGGCTAACGACGACTACAGTGCAATCAGGTCAGAAGTTGCACAAGACAAGGGCCTCAGCGATTCTCCCCACCTGCACTGAAATGTAGCAATATAACGCAATGTATTAGCGGAATCGGAATCTGTCTTCTACGAGCATTCCATCCATCCCCAGCTTGCCAGGATGGTTCAGGGTCGAGACCCACGACATGCCACCGTCCATCGTTCACCGAGCCTTCCATCATCAGCCTCCGTCATCATGCTAACGGTGAGGTCTAAAGTGTCCAAAGTGTCAGCCATCATAGAGAAGAGCATGAACGTATTTAATTAAACAGCCGCTCCCCACCTATCTAAATTATGTAGCACAACCCTGTAGTATTATGTAATCTGAACTATGTAGAGTAAAGCCACAGTATTTAGATTGACGTATTTCGTTTAACCGTACCATCGCACATAGCATTATCCACTAACTAGTTTCAGTATTAAGTACCTACCTCTGGTTAGAGCCACCCGAACCCCTTCAACTCTTGTATAAAACTGTTTTAAATAACTTTTATAACAGCATGCATAATATAAAAATATATTAACTTGATAAAAATATAATTTTATTAGCAGGGTTGATGGTAGAAATGGCACATGCATATGGAATGGGTGTGTTGAATATGTATGTTACCAAGAGCCAATCAGAAGGACAACAAAATTTTTAAATATATTTCTTAGTGAAATATACATAATTTTAATAAATACAAGTCTGAGGCAAACATTTTTCACAGTTTTCAATTCAAGTTAAAATAGAGCAAATTAATTAACCAGATAAATTTTTTAAAAACCATATGTTGTAATGGAAATATATATACTGATTTTTATATAGATGCTCAGTGACCGCCTCATCAGTGAGGCTATGACTCCCATTCCTCGGAGTCATCCACCCGCTTTGAGGGTGCGGGTTGACTCATCATCCTCGGAGTCGTCTGTCTGCTTTGAAGATACGGATTGACTGATCTTCGCAATAATCTGACCTCTTTGATGATACGGGTTGACTCTTAACCCTCGGAGTCATCTGTCTGCTTTAAGTATCAGGCTTGACTCATGTGATTTATAACTTCGAGCCAATAGAAAAAGAGAAATTATTTGGGATTTTTCCGAATTGCGGAAGTTTCAGAATTTAGTAGAAAATTTCTGATTTTTTAAAATATTTTTCAGAATTTTTCTGGATTTTCTGATTTAATTGTTTTTTATTTGGACATTAAGAGATTTGTTGGAATTTGTACGGATTTTTTTTTAATTTTCCGACATTTTTGAAAATGCCGAGTATGATATCGTCCAAGATGGCAGTTGCGACATCATCCAAGATGGCCACTGTGATGTCATCAGGGTCAAAGGTCAACTGAGTTCAATGTCATGGCGCCACAACCCCCAGCCCTTGTCCGCGACTTCCCTATTTAATACTTCTACAGTATCTCATTATTTGTGGTTGGTAAACAGGCACACTTACTACGAAATCAATAACATAGCATTGTAGTGTTCCAAGGAAATCAGTGCTAAGCGATGACTATACACAATACTGAGTTGTCTGTGGAACAATTACACTGGTAGAGGCAGGCACACTGCACAGCCAGTAGTGTACAAGAGTTATGGTATGAATTCTCCAGTAATACACCTTGGTCTCTGCAACACAACTGCCATATGCTCAAAGCGTATAGTCGGAGTTAATACCGCACTGCTCGGAACACAACCATGTTACACAATTTGTACAAATGTCAAATAATATTTTATATTAATGTATACTATTTCTTTGATTATATGTTTTAGACTAACCTGTGGAAGAATGTGGCGTATGACAAGAAGCTGGTCTCGCCCAGGCCAGAACTGAGCGATGTGGAGGCAACACCCATCACGGCGACCCAGTCAGCAGTTGAGAAGGCTACAAGCAAGTACCCTGCAGCTGACAATACCACTGCCAGTGCCACACGCAAACTGCAGTAGAACAGGAAACATGTTTAACCGAAAGCTCGTCCAGTAAACACAAGAACGCACACAGAAAAAATAAATATTTTTGTTAGTCAGACGATATAAATTTTATTTCAAATAAATACACAGTTTCTAGCACGCTGAAGACTCTGGTCAAGCAAAGTTTGCTATTAAAATAGGTTGTCATCGACTGAGATGTGTAGTGGTATAAATATTTCTTTGAAGATATTGCCTCTTTCGGTTAAGATGAAAGACATCTTACTTTAAAAAAACCTAAATTAATTTTCTTAGCTTATTTTAAAGTTATCAGAATTATTTTTAAAGATCATACAAAACTTATTTCTTCAGTTAGTATTGGCACTTAATAGTTCCAGAACGTAATACAGTACACAATCATAAAAAAGCAATTGCTATGTCGTAATTGTCAGTTTTTTAAACACTACCTACCTTACAAATAATTGATTACTTTAAAAAGTTTTTTTTCTCAAAATAAACATTATGAAACCGACTTCAGTAATTCTGTTCAAGCCATCGATTCATTCAAATAGACGAATCAAAGCACGAACTCTCACTCCAGCACTATTGTCATTGCACTCTGCACGCCGACCTTCGATCCAACAATCCAATGTTCGTAGCCTTGATTATCACTCCTCCATCGCTTTGTCGAATATCGTAGTCACAGGTAGTTGCCATGCACCGACTCCGATGCGACACCCAGACAAAAACTGCTGACTTATGAGTTTATAGCAATCCCACATAGATAGTTCTTAACATGCCCAGTGACACTGATAAACATGATTAGCAAGAAGGATTTAATTTATAGGTCACATTTATCAAACCTGGAATTGTCTTGTGCAAGCTCCAGGAAAATCACGTGAATGTTATGCAGCGCCTGTCACACTCTTGACCAAAGTCGACCCAAGGAATAAGTACCCTGCCAGATAAAGGAATGAGTGTTAATTGTAACATTGATTTCTTATAAATATATATTTTGTCGAATTTTGTATTATCAGACTAAGTTATGGTTCATTATAGTTTCTAGTAAATAACGTTTGTTATGCATTAGAACTACGTAACGTGTTGCTAGACCTACACTTTTCTCTCAGTTTCGTTGGCCTACTTAAGCAGAGACATGTATGTTTTAATAAAAAATTAAACTGAGGGTCTGATAAATTTATGTAGAGTTTTCTGTATAATTTTAGAATTATAACTTATTATTATAATAGTACCTGTTCAAAACGACAATAGTAAACATGAAATCCAAAGGACTGTCTAAATAATTCCAGGCATTTCACCATGCAACTTTCACATATGCTATCTTGCCACAACACTGTCGAATTGCAACAGACACAGGGTTGCCAATAAATGTCTCAGAATAAAATTGTCTCGGGCAGTGGGAATTACCACCCTACCCAAACATGTGCATTTTAAGTTTAATGTTTTTAATAACATTATTTACAACACAAACATCCCCTCACCCAAAACGACATCTTCTTCACTGGGTGGGAAGGGAACACAACTTCCATGTGGGGTACTGCAGGATACCTTGGTCGGTTAGGACTGAGGCCACCTGTACCACTCCATCTCGTCCTGCATTAAGTTGAGTAATGCATCCCAGGATCCACTTAAATGGTGGTGACTGGTCATCCTTGATTAACACAAGAGTGCCAACTCAGAGAGAGACTTCTGGGTTTGTCCACTTGGAGTACTGCTGCATTGTATGAAAGCGGTCACGATTTCAATGTTTCCAGTAGGTCTGATGAATCTGTTAAAGCTGTTGCTACCGACTCAGAGAGGAAATGGAAACATGTGTCAGATCTGGTTCAGGAATGGTGGTTAAAGGTTCCATTAATAAAAAATGAACAGGAGTCAAAGCTGTGAGATCCTTGGGATCTTCACTGATGGCACATAGGAGATGAAAATTTAAAATTTCTTCCACCTCAATGAACATCTTATAAAACTCTTCTTAGGTTAAGGTTTGATTTCCAATTGCATGTGCCAGGTACCTCTTCACTGACAAAACACAGCCTCCCAAAGCTCACCAGAGTGTGGGGTGGCTGGAGGGGTAAGTGGCCCCTCATTGGTAGGTTTCGTGCGGCAGTTCTCAGCAAAGCGAAAACAATAAGCCAACACTCTTTGCAGCCTAGAGCGCAAAGAGTTCTTGGTGAAAGGTATTTATTTCCCCTATGTGACCAAGATGGGAAATACCTGTAGTTGTCTTGGCTCAACTTCTTGTACACTTAATGAATGCTCCTCCCTCACCTTTTCAATCCCCGAGCTTGAACGCTGAACCAGCCAAGGTGGTCCTTGGTACCAAAAAAGTGTGTTCCCGGAGTTCAGCAGACATTAATCCTCGGGATGCGCAGTCCACGGGATATTCCTGGGATCGGATATGGGCCCAACAAGCCGCCGGCATAAGAGACTGAATTTCACGAACTCGATTCCGCACACAAGTTTCCCTTCCTTTCCTTCGGAACGAATCCAGGCTAATACCACCATCGAGTCAAACTATGTGAACATTTTAATTCAGTAAAAAGGGGGTGTAAACCACCCAAATCAGCTTCATCAACACAGCAAGTAACTGAGCAGCATGTAACTCCAATCTGGGTAAGGTGAGAGCATTAATTCGTGCAACCTTGGATTTTACAGACGAGAGAAACTATCCACGGACAATTCACTTCGGCTCGGAAATAGACAACCACCGTTTTACCCTTTCCTAAGGCTCCAGCAAATCCACACAGTTCATACCTGTTGGCTTTCAAGGAGACTACACAGCAAGGAACCATACCCTTGGAGAGTACGTTTAGTTCACTTGGAAAGAAATTCCACCTTTATACCAAGGTCTCAGGGGGCGAATCATCCCAACCCAACTGTAATGACCTGAGCTGCTGAATTAGTTGTTTAGCAAACAGAACTACTGGTGTTATTAAACACAAAGGATAGAATACTCTAGCTGCGATGGACGAAACTGACTTTTTGGTACAGGTCACAACTGATGTTGGTTGAGACTAATATTAATAATACTCTCTGGTCGATGTCCGCAACAATCCCATACTTTGACAGAATCCACTTCAGAGTTCGAGAATGAGCATGTGGATGTAGATAAATTGTCTGATGAAAGAAGCATACTCATTACTAAGAGCTAGAGACCCATTCGTGAAGCATAAGCCCTCCTGCTTTTAAAAGGCTGTTGAGTTCACATTGCAAACAAAGGGTTACTTCAACAGAGTTTGCTCTAATTAATATGGTGTCGATGTAAACCTCCTGCACGATTTTTGTTCCGTCGTTGGAAACTTGTTCCTTCATCTACAGCCAACTGGGAAGTAACTCTAATAGCTTGATAGGAAGATGACAGAAACCAAATGCCACTGTGGTAAAGTTGATACTGAAGCAACATTTCTTGAGTGCAGAATCTCCAGACAATGTTTTGATACATACTATCCTCAGTGCACATTAGGATTTGACAGTACATTTATCGCTCATCAGCAGTAAGGCCCACCAAATAATATGAAAGCGAAGTAGAACAGTTACAAGGTCTGGAAGAATCTAACGGTCTACCAATACATGATCATTAAGGATCAACCCTTTGAAAGTCTGGGCTGATGCATCGAACACAACTCTCAACTTGGTACTGACACTATCAGTGCGGATGACAAAGTGGTATGGGACAAAATAACCATCTGAACCTCCCACTGGAATTTTCCCTAGCAATTCCATATAGCCTTGATCAAGATACTCCTGTAAAGAGTTGTGATACTGCATCCACAAATTAGTGTTTTGGGCAAGTTTATGATATAATGACATGAATCGATGTGATGCCACAGACTGGGAGACTGCTAAGTTTGGCTGTTCACTCTTGCAAGGAAGTGCCACTAAATATCTTCCATTTGGTTTGTAAGAGTAGGTTTACACTAACAAGTTCTCAGCCTGATTATCTTCTTTGCATCGAAGTGTAACAGGTATTGGTGCCTCCAACACTTCCTCAAAATCACTTCACTAACTGATACAATGGTTCTACATCAGAGGAAATGAAAAAGGTCTCAAGTGCTTTTCCACACTCTTCTCTTTGGTTCACATTCCCCATTAATAACCACCCGAAATTAATATTGATGGCAACATGGCCTCTGGGTGCTCACTGAATTTTGCCCTCGCTCAGAATCTCAGAAAACTTCAGCACCGAAACACATATCATTATCTAATTGAGACCTCTCTGCATTTTGATTCTGAAACACAGTTTCACCGAATTCAACCGATGTTATGTCATGGAAAATTTTTCGCCCGCAATTTGACGGAACTGTTTAACACTGTATTAGCTGCTGTGTGTATTTACGTCTTTACACGGGGATTGTGTGTAACATGGATGAAAATGGTCGCTGATGTAAATGGAAACATACCTTGTGTTGTACAGGAATATATTTTCCTGTGTCGCCGGCGAAGAATCGTTGAAAGTACGTCACGCACTATGTCTGCTCTGCTGCGCTCTCAAGACTCGACTACACGATTCTCCTTCAGTGACGTAGGCTGACTTGCCCCTGATGGTGATTGGCTGGGCGAAGCACGAATAGCTGACCATGGTTCGGCAGTGACTTTCTCCCTTGCGGCCGTTTTCGGAGGCTACAGCTGCGTATGTCATACAGAGTGCAGAGTTGCGAGCGCTGTTTATTCAAGATCCGGCCTACTTGAGATGTTCGCCACTTCAAGTTCTGGCACTAGTGGTCTTCTCCCACCATGGACTTGTTGATGTCATCAGTTTTGGGAGGGGAGCAAAATGGGTATAAATGCGGGGTTTTTGTGAGAGCGAACCAGAGATGGTGAGGCTTTTTATAAGTTACGTATGGGTATTATAATTTAAGACTATGACTATATTTGAGTTGAATTTATGTCCGTTTGGGGGCTCTGTTCGCATTGTAGTAATGTTAGTCGTTGGTTTTGATTCTGGTAAATTAATTTCCGTTTAGTTTGCATAGGGTTTGGAGTTAGGTTTTTCTTGCACCGAGATGTCATGATTCAGGTCATATATGTTGGTGCCCAGAGTAAAATAAAAGTGTAATTTTTCAATTTTTCAGGCGCCATATTGGTCATTATAAAATTTATTGATAAAGCTCATGAAAAAGGAATCATATTTGCTCGTAGTTGTAGTAAGAGACGCCATATTGAATGATTAAAATGTTAGATAAAAACGAGTAAAAGAATGTGGTTTAACATCCACGAATAATATCCTGCTCAGAGATGTTACGAAAATTTTATATTAGGAGCTACCTATGTATTAAGTCTTGACTAAAGACTAAATCATTTTTATTGGTTGTATGTGATCTTGTGTGATCTGAACTATAAATTGAAGGTGCCATTTTGGTGTTATGAAACTAAAAATTATCTTTGAATTATTCAAATATTTATAATCAAGATGCCATGTTGGCTTATAAATTATTGTGTCTCACATAATGAATTAATATTGTAGCCATATTGGCTTTATAAATTATACCTATTTATTGTGTTGCTATCACATAGTGAATTAATACTGTCGCCATATTGGCTTTATAATGTATATCTATTTATTGTTTTGCTCTCACATAGTGAATTAATATTGTCGCCATATTGGCTTTATATTTTTTTTATTTATTGTGTTGCTCTCACATAGTGAATTAATGTCACTATATTAGCTATTTGGATTTTCATAAATGTGTATAAATTGAAATTTAAAGAACTTGAGTTGGGTCACAACGAAAAAGGAAAGAAATAGATTTTTTCTATTTGGGCCTAAATTATATCTTCATAAACCTAATTTATTTGGAATTTTTTAATTTAATATTTCCCTATGACTTATCTCTGGGGTATATCATGGTTTCTGTGGTATTCTGATAGTGGTGACCTAACTGGCGGGCACCTTGGTAGCCTTGGACCAAACTTGGGGAACAGATGATGCTATCTGTGACAGCACCACAGTTTCAAGCATTATTATTTCCTCTTAAACCACTTGTGGGACTACTTTGCAATATGTTATTCCCTTTGCTAATGGGAGGGGAGTTTTACCTAAGGCTGTCAATGGCAAATTTCAATAAAAACAGAGTAACGTCAATCATTGGACACACGCTTGAATAATGAACGATGCCTGTGATCCTGAATCTATGAGAGCTCGTATGGTATGTAGCTGTCCTGCAGTTTCCAACAACTTCACCACTGCAGTTGATATGAGAACTGTAGCTAATTTGTTTAGGGTTCCATTGCAATACACTGAGTTTTCTGTAGAGTGATCAATACCTCGTGAAGTGGAGTGATCATTGCCTTGCGATGTGCAGAGATCAAAATCCTGGGAATCATCTATCGGTTTGGATGGAAAATGCAAAAGTGAATAATGCTACTTGCAGGAGAATAATATTCTCATTTCGAATTTATTGTTAATATTTTAGATAAGGTACATAACGATAGTGTAAAGGAAAGATATGCAGGAGAATAATATTCTCATTTCGAATTTATTGTTAATGTTTTTGATAAGGTACATAACGATGGTGTAAAAGAAAGACAGCATTGGCATCTACAACATTATTTACATTCGTTGCACATTTTTACATTAAAGTGATATCATGTTTTTGTAATGTCACTTTTGTTTTCAAGCAAAATGATTACGATTCCTTTTTATAAACAAAATCAACGACATATTACTATCATTTTTATTTTGTTAGTTTTTTTACTATACTTTAAAGTATACGAAATAATAAATATAGATTATCAAATCAACGTCAAGTACGTTTTGTGCATTATAATTGGAAAAAAATATAAATTTTAGCTACTTTCGCTAGTCGATGCATGAATAGATAATATTTTTCTCGCGGATAATTAGCCTCAAACGAGATATCTAAATTTCCTTACTATGCAATGCAAACGAAAAATTCTCAGATTTTACTCAAGTTCTAGTTGCACCTTTACCTTAAGATTTTCCTCACATGGCTTTGCAATCGACACCCAGACGATGGTAATCATACAGCAATGCATGGTCGGAAACGCTTTCCTGAGGTAGTTGTGACAACACAAAACACAAGAAAGAATGGACACGAATAAGAGGAGAAATCGTGTTTATTACTCATAGCACAGCAAAATTGCAGGAAAGTCTTTGGCTTGGTTAGATGGCGCTACGTAAACCGAAGCATCAGATGACAGTACATTGGCACACGCGGTTGTTACTGCTGAGTTCGCTGCCGACAGAATGGTAGTAGGGATGAAACTTTACATAAAATCTGAGCTCGTTGATACGCATCTGGCATACGGGGGCGTTGATTGCAATGTACAAGCCGCATAGGGTTTGTATGCCCATGAGGCAAACTCCCAGCCATGCCTTCTATGATCGCTTGCACCAGAGATCGTCTGACAGTGTATTCTTCATCGCGGGTACACAGGAACGTGAGCAAAGTGTAAGAATGCCAAACAACGATGAGACTGTGTTGGATATCGTACAGAAGAATCCCGGTACCAGTACGCGAGCTATCGCTAGTCATGTCGGGATTTCTCATATGACAGTCTGGTGGATCTTGCATACGAACGACATGCACCCCTATTACTTCCAGCAGGGGCAGTTACTGAACGAAGGCTCCACGGTTGGCCTTTGCACATTGGTATTTACGGATATGCGCAAGAGATCCGCATTTCTCAGACGCAGTTTTGTTCACTGATGAGGCGAACTTCACGTAGGAGGGAATGTTCAATTCACATAACACCCAAGTGTGGTCGGAGGAGAACCCACATGAAAAAAGAACCCATGCAGCCCAGGAACGGTTTTCAGTAAGTGTTTGAGCCGGCAACATTGGAGCCCACCTCGTTGGGCCGTACTTGTTGCCCCAACGTATGACAGGTACAAACAATCTGCTCTTCCTTCAGCAAGTATTATCGCAGCTGTTGGACGACGCACACGTATCCGCTGCTATGCGTCCTTCCATGTTGTTTCAGCATGATGAGGCCCCTGCCCATTACAGCATTGATGTGCGTCCCCACCTGAAATCTATGTATGGCCAACAGTGGATCGGGCGGGGTGGTCCAGTGCATTGGTCCGCTCGGTCGCCAGACCTCACTTGTCTTGACTACTTCTTCTGGGGGCATGCCAAAGCACTGGTGTATGAAACTCCCATTAACAGTGCTGAAGATGTAATTGCATGCATCGTGGCAGCTGCTGGGGATGTCAGGGACACACCCGGTATTTTCGCTTACATTCGATCTACAAGATCTACAATGCGACGGAGATGTGAGGCTTGCATCGCATCCCGAAGTTGTAATTTTGAACACCTACTTTGATGACAATCGATGTATCTTTTTTTTTTTTTTTGCTGCATTAAGAATAATACGTTAAAATATTTTCTTCTCTTGTTCGAGTCCTTATTTTCTTGTGTTTTGTGTCGTCACTACCGCACCAGGAAAGAGTTTCCGACCATGCATTGCTATGTGGTTTCCCATGGTCTAGGCGCCTATCTCTCCTAACAGTTTGTAACTGCTGTACTGATACACTCTGTATAACATGGTTCATAAATACTTTGCACATTGCAACATAGGTATTTCTACGCTAGGTACAAGCTACAATTCACAAAATCTATGTCAGAAATAGGTTAATTAAGGCGCCACCTAACATCAGTTAAATGTAACCAAACGATGACGGTTTCCATTATACAGCGCCTAAAAGTGTACCTTCGCTGAAATTGGAGCATACATTGCAGTGTAGGCAAGTAACTGTTATTTCAAGCTGTTTACTGTCACATAGCCTACACCCCATTTTAAGAATTGGCGAGTGAGTATTGTGTTTATTCCGTTAGCCAAAACATTTCAATGAACAGTTGAAGGTTTCAGCTAATGTTAAAAGAAATTTAAATATTTTACTCTTGGCATTTTAAAAATGTTGTTGCAAACGTGTTATTGGCGACATTAAAGTTGACCTTTAAGAGCAACCCGTTCCAAGAGCTTCAAATGCGTCAAAGTACGTCCGCACTACCTCTACGCACTACGTTTATGTACGTACATGTTTGTACTATGTTTACGAAACTATTCGACATGCATTACGAAAATAAAATATTTCAGACAAGGACTGAATGTCAGTGTCAAGCTATTATGATCTTTAAAAACAGTTTTTAAGCCCTCCAACATAGCTAATAACGGACTTTTCAGATTGCCATACTTCAAAATATACTAATCTAATGTATGTGAAACTCAGATAAAAACGTGCAAAGAACTTTGTTGTTAGTAGACTTACTGTCAATAAAATTAAGTGGTCACCGCTTACAGTTCAGTGCTTGGCTCGTTGTGGCGATGCAGAATTTTATCCACGCTTCAAGGTCACCTTATTATCTCCGTCACTTCTGAGCCTTTAACGCTCAAGGAGGCGACACCGTTAAGAAATCATTTTTTGGAGGTCTGAAACTTTAAACTATATTGGTCTGTCGCAGTTGAACATGTGTTAGATATTCTGGAATTTCTCCGTCATTTTCGCATCCCCCTAAAACCCAAAGAGGAAGGCAATCACTAATGTGTGGCAGTGAAAATAATACCGCCTACACTTCGCACATTATTTTAGCTCTTTTTAACTTAATGAGGGTTGATATTAGTTATCTTAGATTGACTAAAATGGACAGTGCAGTGTTCATTTTGCATTCGGTGAGCAGACAGAGTTAAGGTAAAAACGCTTGCTTAAGGCCTCGCTCATTAGTTTTTCAGTGGTTTCAAAAATACTTTTTTAATGCAAATTAATACATATATAAAAAATTCTTTCTGACTGTTTTAACACTTATATATCATTGTTTGTGTAAGAATTTTTCCGTTGCAATACACCAAATGGGTTTTTAGATTTTTACCCCTGAAATAGCACACATTTTGCTGTCAAAATAAACCAAAATGAAGGATAATTTTTTTTTTGCTAGCAAACGCTACGTTATAAAAAAACGCTCTGGCAAAATTGTGTATCGTATATCTATTCACAGTCTCAAATAATTAAAAGCATTTGGTTAAAACATATTCACATTATTTGCAATTGTCTAAAGTAAATGAAAAATCATGGCCTTAAATAAGAACTTTTCATGAACGATATTTCGGATGACTGCACACAACTGAAACAATGCGTTCAATGTTCGCAATATGTTCTTGAATTTCGTGACTTGAACAACGTCACACGTTGCTTCTTCGACAACGTTTCAACAGTCGTTACAACGGCCATCATCAGGTCGAAATGATGATGGTAGGTGTAACGACTGTCGAAACGTTTTCGAAGAAGAAACGTGTGACGCCGCTCAGGCCCAGAAATCGAATGGCCGCAAAATCTCGCAGAAACGGTGCGTTTTCGTACCTATGTCCAGTTAACATTTTTTGTTCCTCTACGCGTGAAGATTGTTGCCCTTGAATATTGACATGAAATGTTGCACCAATCTGTATACTCTAAGGCCCAAACGTTGTGGTAGCTGAGCTCCATAGTTCTGACTGGGCAAGCATACTATCGGCACGGCTCGGTCACACTCAACACACACTCGGTACGGCTAGAATGTATAAGCTCTGTTACAAAAATATGTGTGTCCTTATAATTAATATTGATTTGACTTTGTTTACTATGCTGTGAGAAAAAAGGAAAACGGTCGTGTGGCTGATATAGGCCTAAGCATATCAATAAGTCATATTTTATCCATCATACAGAGTAACAGTATGTTAGCAAGTGCATTATAATCGACCCTATAAAAATAAAATACAAAATGCTTAATGTTGTCTAGTGGTGCGCCATATAGAAATTAATAATGGGTACACATTGAGCACAGGTTGTGTGCTTAAAAAAAGTGTGAAAATAATTAATTTTATTATTTACCGGGTTATAATCCACAGGGTTCACGCACACTTTACCAAATAACTGGATATTATCTCGACACAAAGTCGTCCCAAATAAGCGCCTGTCTCCAAAATTATTTATAAAAAATAAAATGAAATATAATTCCGAGTTTTTGTCAAGGAATGTTAATGAAATAAATCTTACACAGCCTAGTAAGTTAAGCAAAGAAATATACTGAAAAAAAATTACGTTACTTTGTTCAATATGTCGACAAATTTTAATTTAAATCAAAAAATTTAAATGAAAATGTAACACTTTAACGGTGGAAACAACAAATCAATTAAAGCACTGCCAAAAGAAAATGAACTTAATCAACGGCGTAGGGTTATTGACACTTAAAATAAGATGAAACCATAAAAAATAAAACTCAGAGATTTTGAAAATAAAATGAAACACAAGAAGTATAAAGGTTTTTCATAGATTTGTATCAGGAAAATTCATAGGTTTTGAAATTCTGGCAGATCAGTTGTATAATAAAATCACAAGTAATAAACTGTTGAAGACGTTAATCGAACCCAACTCTGATCTGTCAATGCCAGTGAGCTAAGTGGCCACAATCCCAAAACGTAAAATACAATATGCAAAATTACGGTATCATAAAATGCTCAATAACTGTCAAAGCAAGTTGAACCAGGCTAAAAGTTTCTCAAAATACGTCTTAGCACATCAGGTACTAGGGAAACGACACAGAATTTGATAAAATTTCATATTACTAATGAAGTGAAGCCCCATTACAAAGGTACTGTTCATTGCACATCCCTCTAATTAAAATATCACTCTAGCATACCAATTATATTATATTAACGCTGTTACAAAAATTCATTACTTGCCTACTATAACACGGTGTTCTTACACTTGCCTCTTACATGGCTGTCAATGAAATAAATCTTAGAATATAACAAAATACAAAAATCATTACAAATGATAATAATAAAATTACATTAAATTATAATCATAAAATCACAACACAAGTTATATTCGTTAAAATTTTTAATCCTCAAAAAATTTTCTTCATGTGTTTAAGCTTTCATATCTAGAGCCTATTCGAGAGTTAATTTTATGAATAACCATTTATGTTAATGTTAAAAATTGTTCTTGCCAACTTTTTAATTCTTTTTAACCAAGCCTAATTGTTCCAAAACTAAAATCCACATGTTTTTTCATAAATTATTAGAATAATGAAATTTGAATAACTATTTGTTAATAAATTGTTCGCAAAACAAAAAACTTTATTACTGTTGAAAAAAATAGGCTTCATAGTACCCAACAGTTACAGCATCATTACCAGGACAATTTATAATTTGTCGGTTTCAGTTTTCTTTTAAAAAACTTTTTTTTTTTGTTAAAGCAATAGAAATGAAATATCTAAAAGGAAGGACTGACCACCTCGCGTATGAATTATGTTGTAGCGTGCCACGAATAGCAGTAGCAGTTTATATGCAAAACTGGAAAACATTTCTCCAATGCGCTTGTATATTTAAAGAACACATTCCAAACGATATGTTAATAACATAAAAAATTCAGCGTGTTTATTATGAACACAAGGTGGAGCATGTCTAGTCGAGACAGTGTCTCTACTGTGGATAATTTCTTAGGGTCGTTGTCCGCGTTTACGTTTTTCTATTTGCTGACGTCTCATAACATGCGCTGTGCGCTTGTAATGTACCAATGTTTCAGCATGAACGCTACACATTGGATAGACCACCCTTCTGCCACTCTTGCCACCTACTACCGCGCTGATAGCTACCACAACGTTTGCACACTACAGTACGGGCTATCGAAAAGCAATTGAAACTGATGAGAAATCCAAAGTCACCATCTGGCATACATTTAATAATCTTACCAACGAAAGTGGCACCAGTGGTTGTGACATAACAGTTAAACCACTAGTTAAACACATGAAGTTTTTCCATACGTTTTCATGTATAGATCTCTATAGCTAGTAGTATAATACTTGTGTAGGAACTCACTGAATGCTGCAGGTCAAGAAAGGAGCAAATATCTTCACTGCTAGTGAAGGCAAAATATCTGCAAGTAAAATTGCACCTGTTGACATGGCGTTACAGTCACGATTTGAATTACTCGATGAATCTAGGACTGTGATGTTCGTCTCCTATAAAACAAAATAAGTGCATTTCAAATAATAATAATGCAAAACGTTCAAATTTTAAATTAAAAATACACATTTATTTACTATCACTTGTCATTTCGGTAAAATGACCTGAGCTGAAGTATGCTCTTGAGGATTATTGACCTTCGTAACTAATGCAAGTAGGTTTAAATAAGGTCGACTAAACATAAATCTAATTATTTTTTATGAGTATGTGCATTCCTTTTCCGGGATTAACACCCATTACCCTAACACTGTAAACTGGCACATCAATCAGTTACGCAACAGACGCCAGCAAATAAAGATAAGAGTTATTTACTACTTTAAATCGAGGAGATGTTGCATAATCCCCCTCAAAATATTTCTATCGATGCTATTAAATAAAGGAAAAGCAAGGTATTGTTAATTATTAGCCAATTATAACTGACGTAACATCAAATTTACTCCGTTGAGGTGGCAAGTATTAGGCGCGAAGGCCAGCACACCCTCTTACCACCCTCATTGGAACTGTATTCGGACGAGTGAATCAATGCATGGCACATGTCCTCTTGTTTTCTTGTGACTCCTCTTGATGATTTTGTGCATGTGCTAGCATAGTTACTAAACACGGCTTTCTGCCGGTAGTCCATTTAAAACTTACCCTCCTCACCAATCAGTGTTCGCCCAGACCCAGTTTTAATTAGACCTTTACCCAAGGTGGCACCTTATGGGTCATCGGAATCTATTATTTCTAGTACCTTTACTGCATTTTACTCCTGCTCCAGTTGTCTTAACCACTGGGCGAAATCTTTGTAGAAAAGCTGTTCCGCTTCTCAAAAATTTCTCATTTTTGCCAATATTGCTTTCAGGTCTACATTAACTATCCCATAGTCTTGTAGTTATACCTTGAATTCCTCTTTGATGTCTTCGGTCTTGGGACCTTCCAATACTACGTGCTCCATCGTGTCGTCTGTACCACAAACATCACACAAAGGTGAATCCACCAATTTCATGCTGTACAAATTAGCCTTGAAGTTGCCATGTCCTGTCATAAGTTGTGCACTGTAGTGGTTTACTGTTATCCAGTTTCACTTTATCCTGTCTCCACTTCAGGAAAAAGCTAGAATGTAATTCTCTCCTTTTCTGAAGTTTCCCTAGTTGACTGCCATCTTAGCAAGGTTTGTTCTCAGACCATTTTCTTATCTAATGATGGTGTCGTCCTTGTTTGCCGTTGGCGTTGTTCGGCCAATAATCCTCTTTCTCTGGCCAGCAGATCCACAGGCAACACTCCAGTCAGGACATCATTTGATGTTGAGGCATATGCCTTTGTGATACTTAACAGTGCCGACCTCTGAGCACTGATGTGCTTCCTTCTCGCTCCCACCAACTCTGCTCTGAGATACACATGACTGAGCCAAAGGCGATAATTGAGGTGGCAGCCTGAAATAACTTATTTTATGCGTTTGAAGGCCTAGAAGTGCGTTGTACTACGGACGACACAGTAGACGCATCACGTCTCGTAACCTGTAGACCCAAGTTACTACTGATGTGCAATCTTCTCGCCGAAAGCTCGTCTCCATGAGACATCTAGTGGTGACCTATTATATTATGGCATAACATTAAACATAAAAGTGTATTGTAAACGCATATATATATTTTAAGAATATGTACCAAGAAATATCATAAAATAGACCGCATATATACACATCGCTATTTTCGCCCGCGAGAAAATATGGGTTTGCAGAATAGTGGACGAAATGAAATGTGTATACACGCTGGTAATGAATGCTCTTTAAATGCCATTCCTAAGCAGACATCGCTCACGCACTTTGAGCAGTTTTCAAATAAATTTCTTTTGGCAGAAGTTCTGCACGCCGCTCGGCAGCCTGGGCAGGCGGTTACTCTAAGGTGAATACATGCTGTAAGTCGAAGATTCCAAATAAAAGCGTTTCTTTGTAACATTGCTCAACTTGTCTGATGAGACCTGCTTGGATGTAATTTTCCGCGTTTGATGGGCTGAGACAGCAAAGCCACAAGGCTCAGCTTTACACACGCTAGACGATAATCGCTTAGCTTTTATTCCCTGCATGTCAAACTTTCGTGCAGTACTTTCGTTTTACGCTTATTCCGAAACGAATTTAAGCATCGACCATCCTATGTTATCCCGGAAAGTTAGAAGTAAAGTCCAATGCATGTTTATAGTTTTGTGTTTTATGAATCCGAATGGTATTTTTGTACTTACAGGAGCCTTGAAAAGCAATTTTTTTAGCTTTTTTGAGGGGTCCCAAAACTATGTTTATAATATGCCTGCTGAATATTTAAAATTATAGTAATATAGTTTTAAGTGTGTGTGTTCTTTTGGTAGATAAAGGTTTTGCGAATAAATTTAGCGGTTTCGCGTGGAAACGAATAAACGCAGCACACTACTACACCGTTTATGCACCACGTGCATATTCTTCTTAAGGGGTACGGAAAGGTAATATGTAGAGTGAACGACTGGCGTACTTATTCGTTGATGAAATCTGAACTACTCGTCATAACTCGATAATTCTTGCCAAGCAAATATTTTACTAGCGGACGTCTGTTCATACAGCATTAAGCGGTAGTTTGCTTTGCTTTCGAGTAGAACATTAAAAACTGTTCTTAAAAGATGAAGGGCTTGAAACCACAAAATCTACAAAAACAGAAAACTGTGGTTTTTTGTAATGTTAAATATGATAATATCTAGGCCTCTATAGTAACCGAATTTCAGAAATATTCGTGTTTTGATTTGAAAATTATTTTAACACCCGTAAGCCTCTCGCGCAGACATTTTAGTATAGTAAAATTGTTTTCAAATCAAAACGCGAGTATTTTTCAAATTCAGGTATTAGGCCTATAGAGACATGGCTATAATCATATTGAAATTATTAAAGTTATAGTTTTCCACTTTTGTAGATTTTGTAGTTTTAAGCCCTCGTTTTTCTAAAAAAAAAAAAAAAAAGCGTTTTAAATTTTTACCCGAAAAAAGTTCGTACTACTGACTAGTGCTGTATAAATAAACGTTCGTAAGTAAAACATCTACTCGGCAAGAAAGGTTTCATCGAATTGTGATGAATAGTTCAGATTTTATCGGCGATTGATTATTCCTGTCGTTCGCTCGACACCTTACCATTACATAGCTCTTAAGAATAAAGTAAAATGAATACTATACCTGATTTTATTGGTGTAAATTAAACTGCTATAAATTACGTGACTTATTATTTTGAGACTGAAACATAGTTTGTGCGTGTCCTGGAGTTGTAAGATCAGTTATTTTTTGCACAGAATAGGCGACGGTTTACCTGATGCGCGCGGCTGGTTTGCTCAGTGCACTCCGGGAAACATTTTTTAAATAATTATTTTCGTGCGGTACGTGTGCAGAAGTAGATGGGCCCTCTGTATAGAAATGCCTCTTCAATGTGTAGAGCTCGTTAAAAACTCTTGCTGAATTTATAACCAGTGTCAAAAAAAGCATTAATTTAAGTGCATATGAATATGAGATGTTCATAATGTATAACATAAGAATAATATTAACATGCTTAAAAACAATTATTAGGCCTTTATATTTGCACATTGGAAGGATTATTTCCGGTATGGGTATTTCAGGAACAACACTTTGCAAAAAATACTTTGAGCTCATCCGTCACGATAATTTATATTACTAGTACGTAAGGAGATATTTATAATTTAAAATAAAACAATTAAATGAATTATTATGTAAACATCCGTTTTAGAAAAAACAGAGGAAATCCATGCACATCAAATGAATATTAAAATAATCGCTTGCAAATCATTATTTCCATACAAGCAATAAATTATGGTTTTATTCTCGCACAATTTTGTTCTTGAAACATTCGTAATGGAAATACGTATTTTATTTGGCCAAATATGCTCGTAAAATGATTATATTCAAGCACGTTAAATATAAAATTCAATAAATCTTTACAGTGTTGCAAATCATAAACACCCCTCTTTCATAAACAATAAAAACTGTAAATTATATTCGACATTTTTTATATTTTCGGTAATGAGTAGAGCCAGTGCTTATTGGTGAAAATGAATCTGCTACAATTTGTTTCAATGCCTTACGTAAATACCTGTTCCTCTGCTTCATGGTCAGTGATTGGAAGTTTTTAACTTTCAGCGTCTCGGGGTCCTACCCGCAAATCACTGACGTTCTGGTTGGTACAGTCAAATGAGCCACGCCTATGCCCATATTCTGCCAATAACCACGAACCAGAGTTGCAGGTGTGTACGCAAGGCATTGAAACAAGTTGCTGCAGAATTCTTTTCACCAAAAATCACTGACTGTAATAATGAGCTCTGCATATTGTTCTTGATGTGCCGTGCATCGCAGGCAGCAACTATATTCTACCTAACAGTATTTGCCACAAGTTTTATGCCCAAAGGCCAGCACATCCTCCTTCCACCCGCATTCAAACTGTACTCGGGCGAGTGAATCAATGCACGGCACATGTCCTCTTCTTTTCTTGCGACTCCTCTTGATGATTTTGTGCCTGTGCTAGCATAATTACTAAACACGGCTTTCTGCCGGTAATCCATTTAAAACTTGCCCTCCTCGCAAAAAGGGTTCATCCAGACCCAGTTTAATCAGGTCTTTACCCAGGCGGCATTTTATGGGTCATTGGAACCTAATCTTTCTAGCACCTTTATTGCCTTTTACTCCTGATCCAATTGTCTTAGCCACTGGTCGAAATCTTCGAGTCATTTCCCATTCATTTTAGCAAAGCTGTTCCACTTCTCAGAAATGTATCTGTTTGCCAATATAGCTTCCAGGTCTACATTAACTATTCCATAGTCTTGTAGTTGGGCCCTTAATTCTTCTCTGATGTCTTCGGTCTTGTGGCATTCCAATACTACGTGCTCCGTCGTGTCGTCTCTCCCACCAGCATCACACAAAGGTGTCAGAGTATAAAATTTCTTGAAATGTTTAAGGGAAGCTATAGTATGGCCACCGACGCGAATGCTTCCATGGAAGGTTTAGCAGTGGGTTGGCCGATTTCATGGAAGATTTGCTAATCGGTCATATGCCATATTCCGTGGAGGTTTGCAACAGTGTGGAAATTTTAATCGATCATAATACTCTATGCACTTTTAGTGCAGGTACGTTACTTGAGTTACAGCTATTTAGAAAAAATTATTAAAAATGCTTCTATATAAAATAAAAATACTTTGCGAAAATGCCATAAATATTTATTTAGTGAAAATGTTTTCATTGTTTATATAATTTTTTATAATGCTGTTTTGTTAGTTATTTTCTTACGATAATTAATTATGCGTTATTAAAACGTTATAATATTTTAAAAAGTGTTCTTCAATTTAATTGTGTTAGAACACGAATCCTGTGACAGGTTATTTCAAAGAAACCTCCTTATCTGCATGGAAGATTGCATAACGGATCTAGTGGAAGCTTCCTTCAAACGTGTTATCGAATATTGTAAAATTGCCACACTGCCTTTAGGTAGTTTCTTTCACTGCTTGCAGAACATTTTGTGATATTATTGCATTTAAACTGCTGATAAATTATAGTACGAGTCCTGCCAGTGCTTTCTCTATTACCTAAGCAGGAACATCACTAACATTACAAATTAGAACTTAATTGAATATTATGCCTAACACATCAACATAATGTCTGCATTAATGTTCACGTATCCTTCACCAAGTAGTACCAAAGTAAAAATGTATGAGGCTTTTAATTCAGTATTGCAACAATAAAGTATACTCGCCCTCGTTATGTTGCGGATGGAATTTTCCTCGGTGGTTTCCAATGGCGGAAAACTTTATTCGTGACAATGTTCGAAATCATATATGATAGCTAGAGCCCACGATTTTTGGTGAAAAGAATTCTGCAACAATTTGTTGCAATGCCTTATGTGCACATATGCAGCTCTGCTTCGTGGTCAGCGATTGGCTGTTTTAAATTCTCAGCGTCTCGGGGTTTCACCCGCAAATCACAGACGTGTGGTGTCGCAGTAACCTTGTCCCTGCTGGCACTAGTCAAATGAGCCACGCCTACACTCTGCCAATACTCAAGAAGCAGAGCTGCATTTGTGCACACAAGGTATTGAAACAAATTGTTGCAGAATTCTTTTCACCAAAAATCGTGGGCTCTAATGATAGCACTTGAATATTTTGTTACAAAATGAGATGGTAAAATGTACTTTCATGTTTTATTTGCGAATTTGTTTCACATTTTCGCTAGTTTATTATTTTTCAGTCATCATTAACAGAAACACCTAGCTTCAGAATAAAGGATTACAGGAATGCCAAGATAATCCAAACGTTATATGCACAACACTTACCGTTCGACCCCTATTTTCTTATAGTGCTGGGACAACTGCCAGTGTCATATTAGAATTTTAAATTTTGATTTGACGAAACTATTCCAAGTATACTTCGATTATTCAAATAAAAATTGTTTTTTCAAATGTTTGGAACAAGTATTGAGTTCTACAGGAAATAATACAATTTTGTTTTCAGTTAGTTTTTGTGTTGTGTGTCATAAAATGCGAATTCACTTGGATTAATTTAGGGATTTGCACCTGTTCAGAGAATACAGCCTTAGTTATAAAACTATTTATAAAACATTTAAGTTTATTGTCAGCTTAAATTTTTTTTCGAAAACTGCCAACATTTTTTTTTTTTTTATATTTTCAGCATAATTGCCAATTATGTCACATAAGTTATACTAGTTCATAATGAAGTTTTTGAACAATGTTGACTAATATTTTTACTGAAATGCTGGAAAATTTTTAGAACATAAAGTGATATAAATTTCTTTGCGGTAAACGTTCTTTATTAATTTTGATATTGTTCCGG
Source organism: Medauroidea extradentata (assembly GCA_003012365.1). Classification (NCBI taxonomy): domain Eukaryota; kingdom Metazoa; phylum Arthropoda; class Insecta; order Phasmatodea; family Phasmatidae; genus Medauroidea; species Medauroidea extradentata. The sequence continues at coordinate 5,373 of PNEQ01001544.1, read as the reverse complement.
TATGTTTAAAAATGTAAACAAATAATCTGTGCTGTAACAATAAAAGATAAAAGTCTCAGATCTTAAGTCATTAAATCATTTTATCAGTTAAAAAAAATTGTAGATAGTATTTTTCAATGCTCAAGGAGTATAATAGGAGTATAATAGCGTCTGTCAGAAAAATTACAACATATGTGTTTGTACTTTAAAATTAACAATAGTGAACTGAAATCGCTTTAATAATAGTTTATTCATCACACACATAAATAAAAGTCATTTATAATGTATAAGGAAAGTACTTTATGCATTCAATAATAAATATGACATATATCTTTTGTGTATGTGATAAGGGGACAACTAACATTTTGAAAATTAAAATGTATCCCAATGTATCAGTTTGCAACGCTTTGTGTTTATAAGTTGTAAAGACTTTTTAGATATATGGACCTTTTTAATTTCAAACCGCCTAATTTTGTACACACCGAAGAGCTAGGAAACCGATATATTGTAGGCTATTCGGGATAAAGTAAGCACTCACAAAATTCCTGCTAAATTGCTATTTTCAGCCAATTTGTGTCTTTCCGCGCGTAACGGCTAACGATGGGAAATGTCTAAGCACTCTGGACATGTCACTTGATGTCTGTGCGTGTAAGATAACGTGCGGTTGGTTGGAGACTATATAATTTGATAAAAAAAGTTTATTAATGATTTCAGTTGATTTAATTTATGTATTGCTGTACGCAAATAGGAAAATATATGGAATTTATTCAGCATATCGCTGCCAACCATACAAGTTGTAAAGTTACTATAGTTGATTTTGAATTATATGCAGTAATGGCTTGTGATTTTTTTTAATGGTTAAATATTTAGTGCTCACTTTATCCCGAACGACATATAATCAGATGCTATTTAGGTACATCTTTATAACCTAAAATCTGATCATGGGCGCAATGAGCATTTTAAGTAACTTGCAGATAGTAAATTCTCAAGAAATATCCATAGAGTGCTCATAAAGTGAGGAGTCTTTTGCTCTCTATTGCATCCCGCCATGTTCGATAACGAAAGCAAGAAATGAAGTAACCATGGCCTGGTTCATAATCTCTGGTGAATAATTCTCTACTTACAATAATTAGACTGAAGAAGAAGTATGTGAATGAGCACTAATGCGCCTCTCTGACTCCATATGTTAATCTTGAAACTGTATCGTATTTCAATCGTTTTTGTTTTACGATAAATTTTGTAGTTTTATATGCTTATTTTGTTAATATTTTGACTGTTTTATTCAAAATTGCGAACAATGGTACGAAAATGCTGAACTAGTTTTACTCATCAAGCATTCAAATTTATATCCTGGAGATATGGAAAATGAGACTTATAACCAACGTAAGCCATATCACTTTAGAAGTAACATGGTGTGTATTATGTGGAGGCAGGTGGTAAAACGAAAAACGCCAAAATAGTTTAAGCTATATATAATATACAGTATATATAGTTATAGTGCCACATGCCAAGAATGGTCAATTATTCTTGCATTTGGCATACTTTAAACGTGAATATGTAAAATCGGTGAAATTCTATTCGTTTAGGTAAAAAATGAGCAACTGAAATTACTGACATTTTTCTGATTTTTTCGGAGACTAAATCCTACTGATTTAACAGTAGTTTACACTTACTTTTAGTGAATTCCACTTGCCCTTTAACTTATTCTCAGTGAATTCTACAGGTTAATCAGACAGAAACAGCTTTTCACCTGGAATTTCAAAGTTTAATCACTGATTGTAACCATTTTTTTTGGGATTTCTAGTGCAATTTATGTCTCAACATTTCCTGGTGGAAATTTACCTCTCAGTACTCACCCGCGTCTCGCTGTTGTAATCGCTGCTGAGAATATCGTGTGCAGCGCTTAGCATGACCACATAGCCGTAGTTGTTGCACAGCCCCAGCAGCCAATAAGCGAGCAAGTTACGCCAGCGTCCCTTTTTCGGTTCTGTGTGCTCTCCTCTAGGACACGTCGTCTCGTCCGCCGGATCAGCCACTGCTCTTCCTACACTTGACTCTATGGAGAAACACAAGTATGGCGCATAAACACTTATTTTAGGAGCAGCTAAAACGAAACAAATTACTGAACGTAAAATAAACGACTTACTATCGTGTTCAGTGCCGGCCATTTCACGAGAAGATATGATGAGACAACTGCGGCCGGGTGATGGTAACCTTAAAAATAAATACAATATTATTAAGTGGCTGTATTATTAGTTCGAAAATTATTCTGATTACGACATTCAAGTATTACCCAATTTCACATTGTAAGCCAATCATTAAAATATCAAGAAGAGAATAAAGAATTAAAATAAACTATAAGAAATATTACTTTTCAAGAAAATTATCCGAAATCAATACATAAAATATATAGTTAAAAAGGTGACTCCAAGAATTTGAAACTATTTTAGGCACTTATGGATTTTACAGATACGGTTATGGTCATGTAACAGCAGCCGAGTTCGTGACAGGATGACAGTTTAATTTAAATTAATTAAAAAAGCTAAATTTAGTTTATCACTTTATTAATTACTTAATATAGTTCCAATTTATATATCTTTGCTCCCAAAATATCTACATCTACTATTCAACATTCAACATAATTATAACAAAACATAGTTATAGTGAAACACGTTGAACGCTATTAATTGTAAAGTTAAAAGCAGTGTCGTGCTTTTCCTTTCCTTATATATACCAATTTCCTACTGCCTGTCTCTGAATATTATCTCAGCTGTGTAAGTTATAAGAAGAGGAGTTAAGAAGCTATCTCGTCACATAAACAAAATTATTTAATGCACCTCTAGTTGTTCTACTCTGGAGTGTGATTTCAGGCTCCTACTATTGTTGAAATGGATAGTTAAAGATTTGACTATTCCGAGAAACATATGGAGGTGAAAATAATTAGCCAAAATATAAAGTTATTTACAATGTGCGTATGGAATACTACACAGTCAATCCCTACAAATATTATAAGAGTGTCTTATTTAGGGTAATTATTACAGTGGTTATGTTAAACAGTCAGAGGCGAGACGTTTTGTATCAAAATTTTTAATTTCAACACACAGAACATTATTTGACTCTAGGCAACTGCTTCAAGGCAGAAAGTAAATGTATTGCTTTCATTCTCTCCCTCGTTGATACTAATATGCCATAAAACAAGAGCTCACGAACGTGAGTTCTGAAAGTGTGCGGGAACTTCTGAAGTCTTCACTGACTCAAGATAAATGCAGCTGCAGCTACCAGTCTTGTTGTCAGGACACGTAACTTCAAGCAGGTAACGACAGTGGCCGCTCTAAAATGCACCATGTGCAGTTTAAACATTTTTCGGTTTTACATCCTGCCAGTCCGCATAAGGGGGTAAGTACCGCCATCAGAGAAATCTCCATTTTCTGCCGTAAGTTACGTACATACAACTTAAATTAAATTTTACACCCGTCATGGCACAGATATTCTCTTCTTAAGCTTTATTTATCTAACATTTTCATTGTAATTTCCTTCTTTAAATTTATAATTAGTAACCTTCGGGAGGTAAAAAAAAGATTTTTAGTTCCTCCTCAAAACAGTTATAAGCCAGTATTTTTTTTAATATGCATAATGCTTCTTAAGCATCATTGTCTGTGCCATGTAAGGCGTACAGTTTAGCTAAACCTTTCTTTATGGAACTTACAGAATAAAATTTAGATTACCACTATTTTCCTTTAAGTCATCACGTGCACTGGAAATACTATTTTGAAGCCCTCCATCACGGCCAAGAGCAAACTTCTCGCACAGCTATAACTTAACAATATCTGCCTATATAGATACGAAATAACACAGAGTTCAACAATGTACTTTGGTACAGAATTTACTTTTAGATCTTCTCAATATCTACTGTTTGAAAATACTTTTGGTGTATGTGGCAATGTTAAGGCATAAAAGATATTTGTGAATAAATTTGTACGTTATATTACGGTTATATGTTCATCTTAGTTGGACTTGTGAGCATCCTTGATAGTTAACCTTTAATTCCCTTGTAATGATTATGCATGACACATTAGTGGAAGATTCCATTATTATTTACGTCAGGCAGTTCATATAGAATACACCCTATGTCTTGTCGAAGAGAAAAAATTGTATAGTACAATTTGAAAAAATTTTATGACATGAAATTTTAAAATACAATAAAATTATCTAACACTCCCCTTAAAGTCCCACAGTTCCAGCAGTAATTCTGGACAACCACGCGCCAGTTTAGTGCATTTCGTTATAAACAGTAGGGCATAAGGTGTGCACACCTGTATAGCACATATTGCCCGCTCACTTGCCCATCCCTTCAACCCACCGGTTAAGACCATCGCCCGGTTGCCGCTCGTAATGAATCACGATAACCAATCACATACCCATACTTGACATATCAACCTGATCGTTACATAACCCTTTGGTTAAATCATTCATCCTACACTACGAACAAAAACATTGTAAATGCATGCTAACCGACATACAATATATATATATATATATATATATATATATATATATATATATATATATATAAAAGGAAGTGCCCCACTCACTGACTGACTGACTCATTCATTCATTCATCAACGCCCAGCCCAAACCACTGGACCTAGAAACATGAAATTTTAAGGGAAGTTTCCCCTTGTGGCGTAGGCGCACACTAAGAAAGGAAATTTTGAAATTCGGCTATTAAGGTGGTGAAACGGGGTGAAATGTATTTTTTGCAAATCTTTGATATTTATCGAACCCGACGGGCTATCGTCGTCTTATTCACTTCGTTAGGTCGCAAATACAAATGTTTAGAAACGAATTTCAGGATTTTTCGAAATTTTTATATTAAGGAGGTGAAAAGCCGTTTAATTCGTTTACAGTAAATCCTCTTTTCCTCTTAAACCCCCTGAGGTATCGAAGTGATTTTTTCTTTAAAATGAAGCTTACGCAAATACCTAAAAAGTAATTTCAGGATTTTTCAAAATTCGTTTTTGAAAGCCGGTAAAAAAATAAAACAGTTTTTTTATTAATCAGTCGTATCACCTAAACCGTTAGAGATATCGAGGTGGCTTTTGTCTTGTAATGAAACATAAGTAAATACCTAAAAAGTAATTTAACGATTTTTGAAAATTCGTCCTTGAAAGCCTATAAAAAATAAAACGTGTTTGAGAATAATCTTTCGTAACACCTGAAATAGTTCAAAATTTGTTTCCTTTTTATTTCTTGCTTATAGTTAAACCTCTTTGGACTATAGCCTGTACACGCGAAATAACTCTCATGGCCTGTCTTGAATAATTTGTAGTTAAGTCTGTGGAGTTGCGGTTTTTTTTTTGCCAACCCACCATAAATAAAACCTCTTTGGACTGT